>JAMKCH010085666.1:0-74594 GCA_023653785.1 Ophioderma brevispina
CTGTGTATTGGTTCCCCGGCTGTTTGGCTTTTAAAATATATAGTTTTACAAAAAAAATATATTTTTTATTCTAAATTTTATACTGTACTGTATTACTACCCTGTCTGGTGGTCAGTATAAGCCCAGTTGTCTTGGTTTAGATGTTACACTTTCTTATTTTTCATATTTATACTATATTGACCTGAAAAAGATTATTAATAGTTATAAGTCTCACATGGTTCAATTTTACTTTTCCAGATTTCAAGGTGATACTCAATTCAGCAGGATCTTGATTTTGATCTGAATTGTTTTGAATCTGAATGATGATTTTTTGTATTGATTTCATGCTCTAAACAGAAAAAAGTCCATGAAAGCGAATCAAACGAGTGAAAATCCTAGGTGAAATTCATTGGTAATATTGCCTGCCCCTGGGTCTCTGATAGAGTGTCCATTTGAACAGATCTGTCTCGTATATGGTACCATTTCATCCATTTCTGGTCTCGCGTATAGGGTCAGCCCGCCGGACCCTTGTAACTCCGATGGTTACCCAGGCTCCTGTACAGGTTACCCCCCAGGTTAATAATATTATCATTCTTTCCACGGTCAAAACTTAACCAAATTTTCTGACACACATACATACACAGAGTCTAAAACGCGTATATACCGAGATTATGCTTGTAAATGACTGCCTGAATAGTTAGAGAACAAAAATTAGTCCACACACTTCACGATGCCCAGGCTTTTGGAAATTAAATACCAATCTCTTAAAGGATAGTAATTATACTAATCAGATCAGAAATTATTGGTAAACTTTCAGGAGTGCCATGGAAATGAATCAAATATACTGAAAAAGATTTAAAAAGAAGAAAAAGATACTGAAAAAAAACCCGTATTAAGGAACTGTAAAGGAAATAATTCCCTTGAATGCAGTGCAATGTAATACATGATGTTAAACTTCATAACCAGCTGCAAGAGAAAGTTCTTGAAGTATGTATTATCAAAAGCACATGCTTTTTATACGTGCCAAAGCTCAGGGGGTTGAAGACGGGGAAAAGTGTAGTAGGTATTTTCTTATTTAAAAAAAAACACTCCCGAGCAAAACTTATTCGAAAATTGATTGTTGATGGTGACAAATTTCATAGAAACCTAAGGCTATTCTTATGCTTAACCTTTTTTTTTATCAAACTTTGTATCCATTGAACAATATTAATGATAATATTGACATTGACTCGGTCTTTTTTGCAACAACCCCTTCCGGAGCTACATAGCGATAGTGTGTTTAAAATGTGAAAGTCGTTAACGAATGGGGAATGTTGGAAGCTGTCGGGTCAATGCTATGAATGATAAATCTCTGAGAACTGATGGTTTTACCATCAATTTTATAAATCTTTTTGAACTGAAATTAGTGGTCCGTCGTGAACTCTTACTATTTTTTTGCATAACGGTATCCTTTCCGTTTTTCCAAGGAGAGGGTCAATTACAACTCTTGCATAAAAGATAAATCTTTGAATATCTGAAACTGGAGGCCCATCTCATCCTGAACGTAGATTATAAATAATCTAGATTTATAAAATAATACGTCGCTTGCAAACATATGAAACTTGTCCTTGAAGAGATTATACATCAGGTTCAGACCGCTCTTAAAGGGTCGCTATATTGGCAAATGTTTAGATTACTTTTGGATCCATAAATTTTACAAAATGTTGAGATATTACTGGTTTGCCTCTTGTTATTGATTTTGAAAGACAATTTGATAACATATTAGTTTGGAATTGTATAACAAATCGCTGGTAAATTTGGTTTTGGCCCCGATTTCCAGAGATGGTTTAGATATTATCTATAATGGGCTGAAAGTTGCGTTATAGATAATGGACATGCCTCTCATTCTTCAAAATTTTGAATGGTCTTCGTCAAGGTTGCGGTTTGTCGCCTTGCATTTTTATTTTGGATATGTTCAGAACTTTTAAGAATTTCAGTCCGTGTTACCAAAAAAAGGTATAAAGGCGTCGTCTGTATCAGTGGTGATTTAAAAGATTATTATACTTAAAATAATTCAGTATGCGATGACACCATATTAGGACGGTACAACTGACTCTTTACAGGAAACATTGGGTGTTTGGTAAATTTTCATTATTTCATGTATTTTTCTGGTTTGCATATAAGCTAAAATAAAAGTACGATTATAGCTAGTCCAAACGATTCCATTTTTTTATTTAGGTATGCATATCGTCCATGATTGAACAGATATGAATTGCTTTAACTTCAAAGCGAATTGCTGATATAAAGAAAACCCTGCACTGTGGAAATGAGCATCTTACCCTGTTGGTTAGATCACATTGATCAAAACTTTTGCTGTGTCTAAACTTGTACATCCTTTTTCAGTATTTCCAAACCCTCCATTATAATTTTTTGTGGAATGGTGTTTTCCATATAAGACCTAATGATCCTCACCTTTTAAAGGGAGTTTAAGTATGCCGGATTGCGATCATTTTTTAATGTTTTTAAAATTGCCTGGATCAACGGTTTTTATGATAAATCCAACGATGCTAAGCTATTGGAAATTGCTGTTCATAAACTCAATTCAGGCTTTTGGCGATTATCTGCTATTTAAATGTAATTTTCAGACACTGATTCTTATCGAACATATTAAGAACCCTTTTTGTACAAGATTTGTGAATACGTGGCTACCCTTCGTTTTAAGAAACCGGATGAACAGTATTCTCAGTGAGATTGGTGTAATTCTTTATTAAAATTGATAATAAGGCATTCTTCTGGAAACCCTGGTAAATAGTGGTATTAATCTGGTATTGTGTATATAAAAGACATCATGTCGTATAATTTTCGAATATTCTTAGCAATATAAACTGTTCCAGTATTACAAACTCCTATCTGCCATTCCTAGAGATGGAAAGATATAGCCTTAAATTACATGTTCATGCTGACATCTTGGATTGTTCTGGTGTTGACCATTTGTTTTGCTTATGGGAGTAGAAATAAAAATAATTGCTTAAAAAACAGGTTTCTGATCTTACCGCCACTCCTCCCAACTCCTTTTACTTACCCTGTAAATCCGCAATAGACCAAACTAGGAACTTTCATTTCAAATTTCTCCAAGAATTATTGCTACAAATTTATTTTTTGTTTAAAATTGGCGCTATAGACTGTAATGACTAACTTTTTTGGTGATGTACGAGACTCTTGGCACTATTTTTTTCATTGTAGGTCGCTAAATCCTTTTGGATACGAGGTTTTGTCGTGGAATAGAGAAAAAACGCAATGTGATTAGTACAGTATGGAAAATATCTGTTTTTTTTTAAATATGTAAATCCTCCATTTGCAATTGTCATAACTCTAGCTAAGCATTCCAATAATAAGGTAAATTGAAAATGCTCTCCAAGTTTAATACTTTTTTCTCCATAATATTGATATGTAATATCACACTGGAAGAAATAATGGCTAAAACTACCAGTCGTTTATCAATACATGGCAAGTCTTTTAACTATGGTCAGTCATAGCTTTTTACGCATTTGATGCAATACATGTACGGCTCGGCGCACTGAGCCGAGGGATGTCGTACTATATGAAGGATATTTTTCGCATTTAATGGAAAGTGATCTATGCATTTTTGTATATGTTGCAGGAAACACCAGTGCTGTGAAAAGTATTTGGATATGCCAGGTCCCAGAACCGTGCACAAGGGAGATGGTGCTTTCTAGTGTATTGTGCCCCAAAAAGGCTGAGAATTGGTCTTTTTTATTTGACACTTGTACTGCACACTAATATTTGTTAAACAGTTTCTCGGTGCATTTCATGGGATGGATCATGTTGGAGGAAATTTATTCCCCCCCCCCAATTATCCATCTGCAGGAACACAATACAATTTCTGGTTTACCTGACATTTTAGATTTATAAAGGTGTTTTTTTAAGTGTTTTCTGCGCGCTGGGTTGTTTTTGGGGATTGATTGATTGATTGATTCATTCATTCATTCAGTCCTTCATTCACCCTTTACACTGTCCATGTAATATCTTTTCGAATCCCTAGGCTTTGTGCAAGGCGTTTACTCTGTAATAAGGTTTTAATAGTAGTGCACTTAAAAAGCTTAAAATCTCAAATACTGCATTATGAACTTTGTTACGTAATAATTTGCTTTGGGTATATCGAATGCTCCTGATATTTTTATGCCACTGGCGAATGATATCAGGTCAATTTGTGGAAAATACAAACGCATTGGTATAATGGTTTAACCATATTGAAGACAATATAAATATAAAAAGTCCTTTTTTCAACAAAAATGCTCGAATAACACCTTTTTAACCTAATTTTCTACCCTTAGCATCCTTAACTATACCTAAATTGTATCATCTTGTAGAAAATTTTATTGACTTTTAATACGTAAACTGCACTATTTTTGGAGGTTGTAATCGAAATATACATAAAAACATTCTTTTAGGTAAAAAAGCGGCCATTTTGGCCGCCATCTTGATTTTTATTTTTTAGCAGAGGCTTAATTTTACTCAACATCATTTTTCATACCCCCCAACATATACCTATTCATGTATGGGGTCACAAATTTTAGAGCGATGCTGTAAGGTCAACCTTTTTTAAGCGATCACGATTGAATGGCTCCTGGGACTATAACGTGTGTACATGAGCATAGCTTTACGGCTATTATTGCCGTCAAAATAATATTGAAGCCCAAGATACTTGACTATTAATCTAAAAAACATCGGGCCTCGGACCGCTTGTGTCGCCTTCCATCGCGGTTAATGAATGACAGGCCTAACATGACATTTGACATTGATCTGGTGATCTTTGACCCCTCAACAAATGAGGGATCCCATGTTGCACTTGATTCAAGTTGGTGTCCAATTGAACTTCAACTTTTCAAAATGAAGGTCAATTTTACTGTTTCAGCCTATTTTTACAACTGACCTCACATGACCTTTGACCTGGTATGTGACCTTTGACCTCATCAGCAAATGAGTGGATCCCATGGTGCAACCTATGATTCAAGTTTGGTCCAATTGAAACTTCACTTTCAAATGAGGTCAATTTTACATTTTCACCTATTTTACAACTTGACCTCACATGACCTTTGACCATGGCAATGTGACCTTTGACCTCATCAAAAGTGGATGCCAAGTTGCACCCGTGACCCAAGTTTGGTTTAAATCCATCACAGTACGAGATATTACAAGCAAATGTTTAAACTTTTTCACAACGACATCAACAACAACAACAGACAACACAACTACATCAACATTGGGCAAAGTGATACTATGTGTCTTCCGTCCTTAGGGCAGCACACAAAAATGTATTTTTCCGGAATATGTGTTGAATAAAACAGAAACATGCTTTCAAATATTTGCATGTTAGTGCACATTCGAAGCACGCCCCTATTCTGTAATGAACCTCCCATTTGATACTCGCCATACTGTTCCAGGGTCCAGTGGATCAGCTTTCGGCCCGCACGCCAAAGGTTGGTGGGTTCGAGCCCCGCTGGGGTCAATGTGTTTCGGCCTTGAGTACGGCGCTTTAACCCTCAATTACTCTTCGCTAACCCAGTGTAAAAATGGTACCGCATTGTCAATGTTGGAAGGTAACAGACTTGCTTAGATGGGTGTGGCTATCCACTACAGCAACATTATTGGTGGATCTGCCCAATCGCTCGAAGAACTGGGCACTCCGTCCTTGTATAACAGTCCGTCCCCTTTTTACATACTGGTTTTTCCTCAAGTGTGAAGAAGAGAAACATATAATACATTAAAAGAGTGACTTTGCAGCGATTTTGGAGGATTTAAGGTACAATAATGCAAAATAATGTGTGACGGGTTCAATCATGGATTTTCATGAGTAAAACGCTTGTTTTGGCCCTCTGGCATGCAGGCCGGGGTTCGTTTGCGCGACGCCGCGGTGTCCAGCCTACCCACGGGCAAACAAGCATTACTCATGAAAATCCATAAGTGAACCCCTAATTCACAAAATTTGCACTACACATTGCACATGAATTTTGATTTCAATGCATAAAATATGATCAAACAAAAGAGTTAATAGATCTAAATTAACAATTAATAAATTCCCAGTGGCCCAACCACAATTTCCCAGGCAACCATAGGTGCCATTTCTCAATCTAGGGCTGACCACGGTCAAAGCATGGTCAAGCTAAGTTGGCCAGTTCTGCAATTTCTACCATGGTTGACCATGGTGAACCATGTTAGCATGGTTGACATTTTGTCTGGGTTGAACCAAAGACCCTTGCACCACTATTTCCCCAACCACTTGATCCCTCTCCTCATCAACCTACAATAGCACACTTTCACAGGTTTAGTTCAATTGCAAAAAACAACTAGAATTTCGCGGTTCCGGCTTCGCGCGTCGCTCTATCAAGAATATAAGCTGTGGGCCGCCCCATTACCTTTGACCCTGGCACCTGACCTTTGATCTCATCAACTAGAGGATCCGCATGGTGCACCGAGTGAACAAAAGTTTGGTCCACATTGAACTTCAATTTTCAATTTAGAATCATTTTACATTTTAAAGCCCATTTTTCAATTTTGACCTCACATGACCTTTGACCTTTCAACATGACCTTTGACCTTTCAACATGACCTTTGACCTCATCACATATGAGGGATCCCATTGTGCACCTATGACAAAGTTTTGGTTCAATTGAAGTTAAACTTTTCAATTAGGTCAATTTAAAAAAAAACTTTAACATTTGTGAACCACATACACACACACATCCACACACACATCCCACACCCCCACATATACACACGCACAACGGATTGCTAGTGGTCCTGCCCTATAGCTGGCGGCCCACAAAAACAAACGAAATATCCCTTTCCAAATTGAGATAATGGTGAAAGAAAAGAAACCAGTAACAACGAAAAATAATTTGTCTGCCTGGTATTGCACTAATAACATTTTAATAAATTTATTTGTACCTTCTTAAAATTGTTGCTTGCCTTGCTTCCATTTCTTTGTTGCATTAAATTTTATAAAGATGATGAACACAGATGTGTGCAACATCTGATAATACTCAAGATTTAATTTAGAATATTGAAAATAAGGCATCAATTTAAAGCCAGCTTTACACACAGATTCATGGTCTTTATCTCAGATGTTTTAAAATATATCAGTTCTGCAAATGAACTCTTCATTTGGACCATAGCTTCACAATAACATTCACAATATAGGTAGAGCTAAATGTTGCCTATCTTGTTTTTCTTTTCATTCCTTATAAAAATACTGTAAGTTGTTCATACCATGATACCTTCCAGAAATTTTGGCATTGATTTAAAAACCGAACCAAGCCAAGGGAATTATAATTCATTCAGTGGGAAGGGGGGGGGGGACAAAGTGAAATTTTTTGGGGAAAGTGAAATTTTTTTGAGGGGGGGAAATGAATTCTGGGGGGGACTTCCAAAATTTTTGTTTTTTTACACCAATTGTGGCCCAAAATCGCTGATATTTTGCCCACATGTTGTGATTTTTGACCCAAAAATCGCTGATTGTTTTTCCCCACAAAAATTCATCATTTTTCTTTCTGGCCAGGGGGTGGGTGGGGAACTGGGGGGGGGTGGTCATTAAAAAAATTAGGGGGGAAAACTTAGGTGCCGCCACTGTCTTCATTATCCCAGACACTATGGGAGATCAAACTTGCTTTCAGCCTATCACTACACAACAACACTAGTGAAAATTTCTTGTTTGCAATTCTGTCATAGCTTCCAGGATAGCATCTAGGCTCTTAGCTGTGTTCAGCCATAGTGACATGTTTTCATTTGTTTGTGAACACAACTGAGTCAATTCTAATCACACAACTAATTTAACGGGCTAATGCTCATACACAGGCATCTTCTACCGCAACCCACTGTCTTGCTAAATTAAGGAAGTCAGACTCATTGATGTAATGGGCTTTTCCCAGTGATTAAATGTATGGTACATGAAATGACTATTGAAATGCAAAATGCAATAAATAGAGGAAAATATGCCGTCTTATGACTGATTGTGGCTTTAAACTAGCTAAGGAGATGAATTTTTCAAGTAAATGGCAGATTCTTTCAAGGTTTATTCTTAGCCAGTGATTTGAGCTTTATGGAGAATGGTTTCCAAATGATCCTGCTATTGGAAAAGTTATCTCAAAAACACTGATCTAAGACGAGATTGTTTTGGAGTCATTTTTTGGCATGCATTTTCATGAATTCTTAATACGTCAACAGAATGCCTAATTTCACATGTTTTTACAAAATCATGCGCTTTCACCAAATGCAATAGTGTTGTCTGGCGTCGCAGTTTTTGAAGGGGAACTAAGGTGACACAAGGTCTCCAAGGTTGCACGAGGTACACCAACTATGGATCACGACCCAAGAGTTATTGTATCCAGTGTCTGAAGATGTCACACATATAGGGAACAAAGGTTAAAGGTGCAATGAGAGATTTCACAAATCAGATTATCCCTTAAGAAACAAAAAGCCCATGCAGATTTTTGCATCTAATGTTACAGCTTTCCAACAAAAATATCCCTCTCTGTAAGGATTATGGCAGAGTGTATTTCCCTTTGGTAGAGAAATTTAAAATGTCCTAATGTCATATCTAGAGCAAATACAAAATCGCCTATTTTTTATATTGAAAATTTGGAGCAATAAAAACCACCCTTTACTTTTAAGACCTATTGTGGTCAGAACAAGGTCAGAATTCTATTGCAGGTCTAATCTATAGGAAATCACTAAATATGATCAATATATGGATTCTCAAAATCTTTTGTTGTCTTGGCTCAATTTTTTAACACAGACAGATGCACATGCACACAGATACACACTAACCAAAGCAATCCCTATTATATGCTCTTGCTTCCAGACGACCACCAAATTAAAAACTTTATCCTCTGAGTCTGAGCAACTCCAGGCTTCACTACAGGGCCCCACCACACACATATACAGCTCATTTCAGAGTTTCCTCTTTCAAAACTTGAATTTGTATTTTGTCATTTATTCAACAGCGCAGTAGAAAACAGCTATTGTAGTATGTGATTCAATAAAGCACACTGTAGCTGTACATTCATCCTTAATTTTGTAGTCAATAACTGGCTGAACGACTTGACGGCACAACTTTTGAACTGTGCATATTTGTGGTGCATCTGATATATCAAGACTTGTCATACAGACTGTGCCCCCCAAAAAAATATACATCAAAAGATTATTTTTGTCAGAATATCCAACTTTCATGAGCTTTTTAGTTGGTGTCATTTGGAGATTGGTAACAAGGTCCAACTATCTTAGGCCAACTATCTGAGCCAACTATCCTTTTTCCAGTTTTGGCCCCCTGATATAACACAATTACATTAACATTGCCACTGAAATTCAACTTCAAGACATTCTTATTGAAAGTAAATTAGAATTGGATACAATGCATCACTCCTTGTCATGTAATTCAAAATTTATTTAAAAAAAAAAAAAAAAAAGTGAAATTACATGTAGCTTCAGGATTAAAGGTGCAACGAGAGATTTCAAGGCAAACATATTTTCTGTGATATGTTGTAATTTCATATAGATTTGACGCTCAATAGATTCCTTACCTTTTATTTGGTCACAGAAATAACTTAAAATGAAAACAAATGGTGATTTGTATGCTTATATTTCAATAGAAAACACAGACTGAATTTCATATTTTTGCTCCTATATAAAATTAGAAATTTCCCAATTTTTGTACCAAAGAAACAGTTGTCAGCTTAATCCTTACAGATGGGGATATTTTTGATATAAAGCTTTACACCAGTGCCAAAATCAGAATTTTCACATTTTTTTGGGACACCTGTTATTTGAAATCTCTTGTTGCACCTTTAAGGGGCAAAACAAATTTTGAATAGCAATGCTTAATTATGCTAATTAGTATAAAAATGCAATGGCTGATTTGAATTTTCCCACCAAAATTTGGGCAACAGATAATTAGGCAATTACATAAAATCGTAGGCAAAAATAATTTAGCGTTAAAACATGGCGTGCGAAAAACAAACTCCTGGGTCCTCATGGACCCCCCGTTATGCACTTAAATGCTAAGTAGGCAGAAGTTTGCTATCTACCGAAGATAGCAATCAGCTATATGCAATAGGTAGCAGTGCACTAGCTGTGGTAGGCAGAAGTATATTATCATGCGCATAGCCAGGATCCCGCACCCCAGGGTTTGGATCCTGGCAATGATCCAAACCTCAGCAGCAGGGGTCCAGGGGGCCGCTTAATGTCCTGTGGAGTCTAGGGGCAAAGCCCTGTTGGGAGTCCAAGGGGGCGAAGTCATGCAAAAATATGCAATGTGAGCCTTAGGACTATTTCAATGCCCTCTCCTTTTTTCCTTAGAACCCCTGGGTGTGTGCACTCCATCTGCACCCCATGGCCAGAGGCAGTGCCAGGGGGTGGCAGAGGGGCAGCCGCTCCCTATGAAATTCAAAAGACAGAAAAATTTAGTGTTTTTTAACCCTTTTCGCCCCTATAAATTTTTGCCCTCCCTATTATTTTACCCTGGCACTGCCCATGGCTATGTGCATGGTTAAACACAGAAGAAAGCAGTTCCCTTGCTATCCTCTAAAGGCAACATGTCTAGCTATAAAATTCAGATAATACACTATCTGCAGCACATAGCAAGTAACTACCACATGATCAGAAAAGATATTATACCTACTTTAATTGTAAGCACCTACCAGGGTTATTGTTTATTGACTTCTTAATCTACAAAATATTTGTATTGCTTAAAGTGACAGGAGGAGATTTTTTTAGGATACAAATTTCTCTCAAATTTAACTGGATCGGTTGTAGACCACCTACCGAGAACGTTTCGCAGGTTTATTGGACAAACAGGTGCAAAAGAAAACTGCAAACCTTGTTTTGAACTTGCCTGCTATCGTAATCGTTCCCCATAGAAAACCATGCTTTGACTTTCTGTCGTGCACGACAGAAACTACTAAATCATCATCTTATTACATAAAGACGGCGTATTCGGCTTATTCGCTTCAGGTGTGATCTAATACATTGGTAAGCATTTCAAATATGTAAAAAAACGGGTTCGAGAAAAATTGGGGGCGCTTCTTTCTGGAAATCTCATGTCTCTTTAATGTCACTCAAACTCCACAAAACATCCACTTCGTGAGCTTGTCACCGTGCTAGTCTAATCACAGCCTTTCTATGAACATACAACACACAGTAGAGGGAATACAAACTCCTCCTCTGTGGAAGACTGATGAGGTATCGCCCATATAAAAATTCTTTTAGAATATAAAAAGAAGTTGTAAAATTCGCTGCCGCCGCCTAGAGCTATGAGCCACCTCTACTTTTAAAAGCTATCTTTTTTATCGAGGAACTGCGACAAACTTTTTTTTGCTTACTACATCCCTACCTACTTCAAATGATGCAGTATCATATATCCTGGTTCACATGCAGAAAAATGCTAAAGTTTGTAAATTTTTATATCTTGAGATTATGCTCAGATACGAATGATAAATAAACCATTTTAACATGCTGATCCATGTAAACATTGCACTTTCCTTTTGTCCTTCAAAAATCATATTTGACTTGGAAATTCTTTTGTTTTCTAGTGATTTAACACACATTTATTGAGCTTTTTCTTCTCCTTAACAAGTTTGTATTCTTATCGCTTTTGGCATTGTTCTAAGCCCCAAACCTGCTGAAATGCCTTCCACAGCGTGAAGTGTTGCATGCCTGCGCTTAACACACCAGTCAAAAGCATGTCATTGTAGTAGTGTTTTTAACACCAAAATAAACACTTTGCTAGTGCTAAACGCACTTTATGTTTGCATGGGTTTCATTTTTTAAATAAAAAGTCCTCCATGACCCCCATATTGTTGTTTTTTTTTTTAAAAGTTAAAAAAAAAAAAAAAAAAAAAAAAAAAAAAAAAAAAAAAAACCTTAACTTTCAAAGCTAAACTTGTTAGCTAGACCAGATATGTTTATAAAAAACGATTTTTCCACAAACTTGTTGTGTAACTTTTGCAAATTGTAGTTTATAATGGTTTTCCATGCTCCATATTTTTTTTCTTGAATATTTTTGTTCTATTGATGAAACCATGTTAATTTTGAAAGTATTATGTCAGGAATTCTATAATTTTGTGATTTCCTACTCCACCCAGTGATGATCCCCAACTTTTGTCCTTAACACCTTGGTAACATTGGCAATTTTTTTACTCGACCACCTACCCTAACACTCGCAAACAGAGCCCTTTTTCAAATTGGCTGATATTTTGCATGGTATTTTCACTTAGAAAATCATAACATTGGTAGTTTTTTTCTCATACTTAAATAACTCTGATTTTTTTTATAAAAATAACAAGTTTTGATTGGTGCAAAATTAGCTGCTAACACTTCAAGTTTTGCATGTTTTTGGCAAGGGTCCCCTGTGTTTTCTTGGTGCAGCGCACATGCAAATTTTTTATGCTAATTACTATTATTATCACCATACTCTATAATTTGCAACCCCTATTTACTTGAATAAAAAGGTGTTTTTTCACTACCTACCCCACTTCACAAAGTTACACCATAAACTATAGATTAATCAGTTGGCAGCTATCTTCTACAAGAACAGGGATATACAGAATCTTGCTATCTCCGTCGACAGCGCTCGGCTCAGCAAATTAATAATATAACAATCTATCTATCGCCTATGCAGAGGCCTCTAGGCGCTTCAACTTCCACATGAAAGGACCATACAAAAATATCAATACGACAAATTACAGTAACAATAATAAAACAGCTAATGTTAAACAAAACAATGATATACATCAATTATACAGCAATTTCAAAAACTTAAATTTAAGTGAACTTGCAAACATATATATAGTGTCGACAACAGAGAGAAGAGAAGACACCAGTTGCCTCCATACCAGAACAACAATCATGGGAATTGACCGTGCTGGCTGCCGATTCCCTATCAGATTTCAACGTTCATTCCCACACTCTTTTGGGCTTCCTCCGCGGGTGGAAGAGTACACTTTCGCCATTTAAGGGACATAACAACGGCCCCATAAATGCCATGGGTCATAGATCAACCCGCTATGCTCTGCCTAATAACTATGCGTTTCATAAGAGCTATGCTAAAGCAGCAGATAGCATTTATGCAAAAAAGTTTGACGCAATCTCCATGGCGGTGCCCCGGAGGGGTCACCAATTTGCTGAGTCACGGTCAGGGCCTGCCCATACCTAGACCTATTGGGATACACTTATTCGCATCTGTGAGGATCAAATCATTTAATGCTTAATCAGGTCACATTGTCAAATCACAGAACTAATACTAGTTAAAATAGAAAACACGGAGGAATCACCCTACACTGTAGTGCATCTAACTTGTAATTATTGAATCAAAGTGACCCTTCCTCTGAAAGCCAACAGAGGTCAATTTGTTGACAACACTGAACATACAGATCTGCGGAACGGACACAAGTTGCATCTATCCAATTAATACCGATTCCTTTTGTATTAGAAATACAAGTTTAAATTCCCACTCACCTGATTACAGATTTCTGAATTATTTCTTGCCTAGTACAGGAATATTGCTTTAAATGCTGATAGCTCAAAATCAGCAACACAATTCAGTCAAGTAAAAGAACAATTTGCCATGATTACAACAAAACACACTAAACCACAGTTTTCTTTGTATCGTGAATACACTGTGCAGGTCCGTAAAATTAATTATTTGGTAACAAAATTAGTGTTTGATAACTTAAGTAAAAACCCCAAGTCATTAGCGAGCAAATAAAAGAGTGCAATTGCAACAGATTGAGATGATGAAAATTGGCAGTCATGGACAGAATTAGGCAACCATTGGTGTCTGATGTAATTTATGTGGTAAAGAACAGATGTTTGCCATGAATAATTTTGTGATAGTCATATCCTTACTTAAGCATAAAATTTACCTACAATGATGACAATTGAATTATACATTTTAACCTTTTAAAACATTTTTGTTGGAACAAGTCCTGCCCAAATACTGCATCAAACGGGGGGTTGATAACGGTCCCATTGCTTGTGATGACTGACAATCTTTACAGTTCGTACCATTGGTCAGTCTATGTCCCGACTACAACAGTAGACTTCATTTCTGCTAAGTAACTTCATACCAACTATGTTAATAGGATACATTGGAATGCAATACTCTTATTGGCTTTGTCACAGTTCACTAAGTTCCGTTTCACTACTGTAGTAATAAACACCATTGGTTTTTGAAACATTTATTATAATCCAGATTGCCTAATATCAGTCATTTTATGATCTACAGATCGACTTCGGAGATCTGTGCCCATGGTGGATGAGCATATTGAGCTCAGACCATTTCAACAATGATTTTAATGGTCTAAACCAATACTTATACTATGGCCAGCGGATTCGCCACAAATGGCGTAACCAAAATCAAGGGCGAAAATATTATATGAAGCATACGCCACTCAGTACAGTTTTGCACGCACCATATTTTGGTTTACGTATTATCGTATTTGGAAAGTCCTTATGCATATTTATGAGACAACGCCTAGTGAAAAACACAATAACCATCCACCTGCTATCACCACTCAAATATCCTCTTGTCCTAAAAGCAAAATTTACAGGGTCATCGGTACTTTTTGTGCATAGATCTTTTTTAATGCTTATTGTCTTCCATCCATCGATTGGTTTTTCGCATAATTATTTCTGAAAAAATCGGTCGATCGTACAATGGAATACGGGGGATGCAACAATTATACATAAACGCTGAACCACGATTTGTAGGTGCGTGTACTTGTGCATGTACCACGACGACGCGCGCGGGTTGCGCACAACAAGGGATGCGCGCTAGATTTGATAGAAATCGGTTACGTTGAGGCCTATTCAATAACACACGCAATCATTTCCCCTCGAATTGGTTTATATCTAGCTCAATGGTCAACCATATTTGATGTACAAGTCCCAAACACAATTGATCAGTCCCAAAATGTAAGTGTTAATTAATTAAGAAATAAGGGTAAGATGTTCAATGTTTATGCAAAAATAATTTTTTTTCTGTGGCAAGTAAAAACATGATGGGCGAGACCCATTATTCATGTTTTTTTACTGCCGAGGACACATTATTTGGCATAAACATGGACGTCGCACCCTTTATTTTCAATTCTATTAAACCCAAATAAATAATTATCCAAAAAACTGCAAATTCCGATTAAAAATGTACAGTTGTTTAACCCTTTATCAGCGCGCACCCTGTCTTCTCCGCGTAAATAGTCGCTTGTGCGCCTATAATGTTGGTGATAGTGTAGGAGATACCCATAGCATCGGGCAATTCTGGACAAAAGCAATGAAACTTGGCACAGACATTCCTTGGGGTGCCAAAACAAAACAATTTTTTAGAAGTGTGCCAAAACAAACCTCATTAATGAGTCTATGCCCCCGCCCCCTTTTTTGCATTTGCTTATTTATGTCAAAATGGAATTCGCAGAAACCTAATCATGTGTGGTATCAAATTAAAGCCTGGACCATAAAGATTGTCTTAAAGATACTTTTATTATGGTATCTTATCATTTGTGGTCATTATAATGTCATTTAAAGGTTCATTGGAGGTCATTTGTAGTAAATTTTGACCAATTTTTTTTTCAATCACTTTATTCAGTCACTATGTATACATATTATAAAGAAAGTGGTAACCATCTAAAACCAAGACAACTGGTGGGGCCTCATACTGGACCACCAGGCAGGCTATAAGACAGTTACAAATAATAAGTTAAAACAAATATACAAGTCAAATTTATATATTTTTTAATCACATCAAATTCCACCACAAATGCTTGCATACAATCAAGGTCATTTCCGTATTATTCAAAACAAATTTGACTGGTAAAAATAAAAAATCATCCAACACTGATTTTTTGTTTCATAAAAATGTAAATTTATTTAGTTTCATGAAAATAGGCATATATATTCAATTCACACATTAAGATTTTGAGTTGGATAGTACAAAAGGGACATCTGTTTTCCCGTACCTTCCCAAAATGGCAGGATCAAGCACTTGACTACTTTTTGATGTTATTTAAAACAGAGATTGCAATTTGAAAAGTGGTAATAACCTCGTTGATTTTGTCTTTTTAGAATCTGTGTTTCATTATGAAGAATTGACATTTCGCATTGAGATTTACCAAATTGAAAAATTTCCTGCCAACGTATGTCACAACGGTTATCATTGGGAAATTTACCCTAAAGAGCAGCTTTGATTTTTATTTTTGTTTTTTTTTTCTCACTTATCGCCCTAATTTTACAGATCTGTTAAAAAACCTCAATAACGTTTTGCCAAAGGGGATGTTACACAACGATACTCAACATAAAATACACTTTTTGTGTGTACGAATGCCCACAAGGGGGGGGGGGTGTTTTTATGACATGTATTCAAACCCAGAATGTGATTGGAATTTAAATTTTCAGGTCTAATTCTTCTGTCAAGTCTCGTCAAATTCAATTGCCCAAAATTCAAAAACCTTAATAATTAGAAGTTCTGGGTCATCAGTCACTGGAATCCTTTTGGCCTTACCATGACAATGCACACAAAGTCCAGAAGCAAAAAAAAATCCTGGGCGAGTTGGCAAGCACTTGCAGTTCACACTGCGAAATAGATGTAATTTCCTGAAGCCATACTTCAGCAGTTCTCTGCTTACTTGGTATTTCAGGTGGGCAGGTCTCATAGCTTTCAGAGTTGTGAACATCCTGAGTAGTAGCTGCCATCCAACCAAGCTCTAGAGCTGGAGTTTTTTTGATGGGCCTGCGGGATAACTTTATTAGATGCTTTTTTTTGCTAACCGGCAGGCGATTGTCTCCAAATGGCCTCTGATATTTTCAGGAACAATGTGAATGCATAGAATGAAAGCCATATGGTTCCTGGCAATGAACCAGGGGCTATTGCTTTCCCAGAACTCTGTGTATAGCACGAACGTCTTGGTGATAGCGGGTGCACAGCATATCACCCTCAAGACTATATAAATCAGAAAGGATAATCACACCAACAGTATGGGAAGGTGGCTCTTTGTCATCATGTTCAGATTGCCTTTATGCAACTGAAAGTCTGTAACGACGGTATTTCCATTCCTCAAAAGCCCAATTCGCTCGTCTTTTCAATTGTATTTTCGAAATTAAATGAAGGCTGTAGCACTACACCGGTCGCTGGTGAAATAATTTACACTGCCTTGACCAGTTTACATCATGTACAGGTCTCAAATTAGCAAATCGGCACCACACCCAAGTAGTTGTGGAGCTGCAAAGCCATTCCGTTCAAGCTTTGCCCAAGTATAAAGTCTTAAGACTTGATGTTTGCGCCAGGCCTTGTCATGTGGCAGCTTTCAAATGAATTAGAAGTTTCAAACACGACAATACCTGCTTCTTACAAACCTGTTGTCCCACAGATCCACCAAGAATGTGGCCAATGCCGTTTCCATCCACAGCACAGAGCCATTTCTATTGAGTCCAGCAGTGTGTCCCCTGTAATGCGGGTGACAAGTCACCAAGAACCTCAAAATCTGCTCTGTCATGTTTTTTTTATTTTGTTCAGTTTTGTCTTTTTCTTTAATAGCTTTTCATTATGTGCAGAGTTTCTTGACGGGATTTTCGACAGTTTTGACATAGTGAAATAAATGCCTAGGTTTCAGGTATATCCTGTGTTAATGGTCGGTATTCTGTGAACTAGTTTGTTGGCACGTCTGTATCAGTTTTCGTAAATGTCAGGTCAAATGGTATTGGGGCTCGGATTGTTACAAGCTTCCCTTCAGAAATCCCTACAATTCGAGGTCTCTATGAAACTGACACCATCCTCATTTTTATCATCCACACGTTATTGTGGTTCATGCAAATTTCTAATAAATTTGAACACAAATACAAACCTTGTGACAGGAACGTCCAATGGATTGACTTTTCTTCTTTTGACCATCATTTTTTTTGGTGTTTATGTACGTCTTTTTTGTATGATTACTATTATTTTATTTTTTTCCTTGATATAATTATATATATTTTCTATTTTGAGTGAATTATACCTTTAACCTAAAACTCCATCTCCATCTGTATCAAGACTTTTGAGCTTGGGAACTCAAAGCTTAACTTTTGAAAATTTTTTTAATTTTTTTTTATTATTTATTTTTAATTTTTTTTATTCATCTTTAAATTATTTTATTTATTTCATTATTTTTGGTTGTGGTTTGAAGGAACCCAATTTAAGATGGAATGCAATGCCCATTTCACCATGATGTGAAGACATGTTAAAAGCTATTTCCTCAAGCTCCCTTTTCCCCACCGACCCCCGGCGACTTTCTGAAAATCCGGCAACCCTCAACCTGGTTACAACATTAACCATTTATTGACCTATTGTTAGAATCTCTGCAGCAAGACATGCTTTAATACGTAGTATTAACTTCCACTTAAAACAAACAGCTTGTCACAAAGAGTTCCCACAAACGGCAATATATAAACATCGGGGATTTATAGTTTGATTGTTAATATACTGCAAAATTGACTAATAATACTAAAATTAACCAAAACCGTACTCTGTGAATATGTTAGGAATAGGGGTCAAAGTTTGTACCAGCGTAAAAATTGTATTGTTTCGAATTAATAAGGGCTAGTTCGACAGTATCTGTGATCTATAGTTTTATTATAAACAATAGGCAATAACAGTTCAAGCTCATCCTGGGTAAATCTCTGTTCAATTTTGCTCCACACTGGTTTAAATATTTGTTCTATTGTGGGCACACTAGATACGAATTGTATATAGATTCTTGTTTGACCGTTTTCAATAATAGCATTAGAGTTATAGTTAGGGGACATTCACATCCCCCAGTCACATTTGCATGCTAATTATGCGACAAAATATCATATATTGTTGCAGCCCTTAAATATTTTGGCTCATAACAGGAACACGATATGATCAACCGGTAAATCTAAAATTTTCCCCATTGTGACCCCTTGACTCGTATCCCCTTGAAAGTCGATGAACATAACTTTTCGGCTCATTTCGACCATCTCCCATTTCAATATTTTGACTTTTTAACCTTGCACCCAGTAACATATTCGCTACTTGGATTTTGGTAACTTTTGATACGTTGTTCGTAAAGTTTTCCCATACATTCTGTAGAATAGTGCTTATCTATTAGTCATTATGTTTTTCTTAATATTGACTGGCCTATCAAAAACCTGAAAATTGCAAGTGAATTTAATTGGATAATTTTAAAGGCAATTTATTATACTTATCCACTCAAATTACGATTACTGTGTGCCATACTATTAATAACAAGGGGCGTGTTTGGACTTATTTTGCAGTAAGTAAGTTGTGGTTGCTGTTTTTTTTCTCACATGCAATTTTTCTCAACTAACCATAGGAGTGACGAGTGGTATATCATACATTTGATTTTGACACTTTTTGAACCCAACCAGCCTTAACTATGGTTAACAGCCACAATACTGGCCAATGGTATCTACCTTTAATTACCCCAAACTGACCTCGGCTTAAGCGCACGTTATTCAAATATTTAGATCATTTAAAGCAATCTACAATGTCTCCAGCTTTATTTGCTACCAACTTATATGAATTATTGAAAGTAGGGATTTACATTACTACGAAATATGCATAAAAAAGGGCGTGCTATGACGTCTTTATTGTGGTCGAATTTTGGGCACCCCTTCCTGAAATGTCTTTACATACCCCCAAGGAAGGTTTGTGCCAGTTTCATTCTTTTGTCCAGAAGTGCAGAATCTTGGTGAAATTAGGACTTAATCTACTCTACTTCACATGACAAGTCCCCAAAAAAAGAATGAGCGCTTTGCATCATGCATTAGGGCGTAATGGCGACCTATTATTGCATAATAATGGGCCATCGCAGTAAACTCACCAATCAAAGACGCGCGCTTTTAATTAATGGGCAGTAGCGGTATTAGAATGAATGGTGTTTAACCACAATCACATCTCACACACATACCATAATGCAATTGAGAAGAGGATTATATTAATATTACGGTCTTGAGGATCTATAATATTATGGCCGTTTGAAACTCTGCAGATTGAAGACTGCTTACAAACTTAGTGCTTTTTTCTCTTGGTATCCATGCAAGAACAGTCCCTGTAGTCTAGTGAATTGTACTCTTGCCATGAGAGTAAGAGAGAGCAGTTTGAAGACCGTGTATTGTTTCTTTAATTTTTTACCAAAACTGCATGCTGGTTTAATGTTCAAGGTCTTTATCATTACACATGTAAATATACGATTTGCACGATTACCATGAATGCATCTCGATTGTGCCCATTTCCATCCGGACTTGTACCAGATTTCATGTTCAAAAAATTATGTTGTTTGTTTGTGTGCCGGACAGTGCCTCAAAACTACAGCAAACTTGAGTACCTTGCACGTGAAGTGAATCCTTACAAAAATTGTGAAGAAATACCTGACAAAAAAAATGAGGCACTGATGTTGAAATTACGACAAAAGGTGGCATTTTTTTCATCGTAAACCGGGCCCTAATTGTCACCTGCCGGCCGAATACATTTCAACTGTGCACGTCAACAGATAATTTAATTTTTCTAGCTAGTATTGATATTACGCTCTTAACCATATGTTTTAGCTGACTTGAGGCTGGTACAGGTACCTGCCCGAAGGAAAGGGGCACAATACGATAAGCATTATGGGGATCGTGCAAATCTCTAATTGGCAACACTTTTTTTGATCGCGAAACTGAAAAAATCGCTCAATGCACCTTTAAGATAGATCAACAAACAATTCTTTTGGCATCCCTCCCAAATCTTTTTAATTTGGCATTAGATTTATGAAATACATTCATTGCACTCTGCTTGTATGATAGGCCTATGGATTATTGCAGATGCCACATAACTGTACACTCTCTATTTTGTGGTAGAATAATTTCACAAGCTGCCAATACACTATAATTTGACATGAGATATTTTAATGGATTCCATATTTATAACTAATAACCGATCAATTATCACAAAGAGTTGTTTTTCATGAGGTTTAATTTGATAAATGGCTCAAATTTTTTTAACTTATCGGTGAACATCATTTTGCACCTAATGTAGTTTTACAGCAATTAACAACCAGTATAATGTCACTTCAAAGATATTTGTCAATATATGATACTCCTACGTTAGAGTTTACCATTCATAGTGTTCCTCCCAAATTCTCATACCATTGCATGCATCGGATCTGTGTAAGTAAATTATATGGGGCTTCTAGGCTAACCAATCCTGTGCTTGTAGGACCGGGTATGGACTGTTCTGTTTGTCACATGTTCGTCACAATCTTCCAGGTTACCCACAGATAGCCAGAATTTGTTTTCGACCAACTAAGAAATTTTTACTATATATAAAGGATTCACCACCATAAAATCTTTCCTTCCTCCACTGAAATGAAAATTGGTTTACTGAAAAAGCACCAAAGTTTTTGTTGCTTTTTTATCAATATATTATTTTTCTTATCCAATTTATGGATTGGTTGCACAACCAACTAAACCCACACTAATCAAGCAATGTTTTAAGTCATATCAATTTTATATTCTCGATTCTACAACTTTTCTCTGTGATTTTATCACCTTTTTCTTGCAAGAGATAATGTACACTTTTACAAAATATTGTCTACTCTCCTAGCCGAATGCATCGAACAGCTACATAGGAATTGGTTGAAATTTAATGGCATTAAGTGATGTTTTATAATCACTATCTTCTAATCAAGACACTATCAGTAATCCATGCAAAAGCAGAAATATTAAAAGGTGTAGAATTGCGGAATTGCTTAAAAGTGAAAGATAATTTTATTCAAATCTGGTAAGTTAGTCATTAAGGTTTCAATGAATGGAAGCCATGCTCTAAAGCTTTGGCTTTTTCCAGATAGCATAGCCCTGAAGTGTTCTCAGACATTTTCTTTCCTCTCATTTTTTCGTATTTTTCTCGATTACAAATATCTTTTGGAAGATACAAATGTATCTGTACTTGATAAAGTTATGCGTAAAATACCAACCAAGTATGATGTTGAAATATAATTAAATGATGATCTTATAGAGGGACTTCCTCTTCTTATCCAATGATGTTCTTTTGTTTTTTGTGCGTTTTATTTAAAAGGCATATGAGAGGTGGTGCTGACAACCCTCTACGCTCAACCTCAGTGACATCTACACTTTTTAAAATGCATGAAGAAAATAATTTTTCCTTATAAAGGTCCATGCACGATCGCTAATAGCCTCAATCCCCAGAACCCCAGATTTTAAACCGAAGAAGTGTCAAATTTTTGGATCAGAAGAACGCTACTATTTTTCTTCCCCTCATTACCCCTGTGCACTCTAGAGCAAGGATGTGTGGTTTGGAAGTAATGTAATGTGGCCCCCATTTTGGTCGAGCAACAATATTAATTTTACACAGTACTCTCTATGGGCTTACAAAATATTTTGTTCAGCTCTCGCATCAACGGATTGAAATATCGGCGTCAAAACTTTACAGATGGTGTTTTTTTTTTTTTTTTTTTTTAAATTTGAAAAATTCATATCCTTCAATCGGACCATCCCCCTTTAAATTCCCCAATTGAAATGAACCATTTTGGTAGGATGCCCATATGATGCATGCATTTCTTAAACTAGGATGTCAAGTGCAAATGGGAGAGCTTAAGGGAACATGTTCAAGCAGGCCGACAATGTCCTATAAAAAGGCACACATGGAAAAAGACCAAGAATCCAATTATCAATTCCATGATCTCATAAACGCACATCTCGGCACTCCCCTATTCAAGTATCCTTGACAATGCACCTCAACGACTTGTCACATTTGGAGTTTTCTGTCATGCATGCAGGGAACATGCAGTTACATGATGGATTTGAGTCAGTTACACACAGACTTAGCTCGCACACATGGGATTTATAAGGTGGAACACTAAGTCGTGATAGCAAAGTGAATGGCATCTAAAAGGCAGGTATTACATTAAGGACATGTGATGCAATCAAACCAAATGAGCCTATTCTGGATAATGTCAGAATTTTTTTTTCTGTCTTTGTTTTTGAAGCAACTCTCTAACCAAGTGTCCATAAAATAGGAGTTAGCAAGGGGTAGTGGGGGGATCTCATATGAAATGGATTTGGATATATGAATGTAAGGCTGTCGTTTCCAAATCCAAGAGCATCTAGTGACACACCCATGCAAAAATATTCTGGGTGAGAGAGCAAATTGCTCAAAAATACAGGTGTTTGTGGGTGATCAACTGCAAAATTTTCCAAACATATGGTCTTTGGGTAAAATGTTTTTGAAAAATCTTCTTTAAAAAATAGATGGCTTTGGGTAAAAGTTTTCAAATTTTTCCCAAAAAAAGGGGTCTTTTGTGCATAGTGCAAAATTTTCATCAAAAATATGGAGGCTTTGAGTGAAAACGATGCTGAAAATGTCTTAACAACCCTCACATGCATGCCACCTCCAAGATGGAAGTTCCCCCAGGAGAGTTAGGTGATTTAGAAATAATTTGCATTGCATTTGCTTTAATCGCATACATATCAAATTCTTTACATTGATTAATGCCAATTTTTTCCACCAAATAAGCAGATTTCCAGGTCTGAGGTTTCTTCTGCATTTCAATGCTTTACTATAGTGGAATTTTGGAAAAATTACACTGCACCCAAAATGCCATGCATGTTTTACTCATTTGATTTTCCCACCAGGGATATTTCTCTGAGAGTTTAGAAGTTCACCTCATACCTTACACATTTCCAGCAAAAAGGAACCCACTCTCACACCCTGAGATGTGAATGTTGGGACCCACATTTTGTGAAATTTTGGTCCAGTTATGGGACTTTACCTATTTTCAGACTTTTTTTTTTTTTTTTGTATTTTGAAAAGTGCCAGACCAAATCTTTTATCCCAAATTGTCATAAGAGTGGTTATAATAATTACCATCAGGCTGAACAAGACTAGAATTCTCGAAGCTGTGAATGAACCATAGCATGTGAGTTTGTGGGAGTTCAAAATTAAATTTGTTGAGACCAAATGGGGCCACATTTTCGCGATTTTGCTCAACATCCAAGGCAAAACTCATTTAGCCCTAAGAATTAATAGGGTAAATGATTAAATCCAAGGAAGAAAAAAAAAAAAAAAAAAAAAAAAAAAAAAAACAAACATACAGAAAAAACCAGCCCCAATCCCTTTCGTAAATTTACTACAATACACCAAATTGTACACAGGAAACGGAACATCACAAGTCTGTATTCCTTTGGTATCAAAAGTAGATTCAACCTGGTATTTTGTATTTTATTACAAAAACGACTGTAAAGAGGCTAACACTATTGTGTAAAATTCTATAAGCACCAATATTGTTACACAAAGAAAGACAAAAATAACACAAAAGAAGAAAATAACAAGCAAATGTCCGTATCGCGATCTCACACGTGCAAAAGATCCCCCATATAAAATGTGCCGCCGCCGAATTGGCTTTGCCGAATTGGCTTGTTGCGAACGAACGAACACACTAATAACACAGAGTTTTCTTGGGCGATTTTGACTAGGAGCTTGCTTTGCAGCTCAAATGAGACCCTAGTTGTGTTTCCATGCCGTACGGTGATAGTCAATGACCAATACCCAAGTTTGGCCGGAACATAAATGGCAGACATAGATGAACCATAACCACAGTTTTAAGGTTGGTTTTGACCCTTTCAAGTTTATTTTGAAAATTTTCAAGAATGTTCCTGCAATACAAAACAGATGAATTCTGTACCAATTTTCTGTCCCCAATTGAAATCAGATTTCCATCTGTTTTTTCCCATTTTTTTCCTAGTTTTGATAAATTCATGTGCTTCTTGCCTCTTTAAATCACTATCTGTCCTAGAAACAATATTTTCAAATAAATCTGTTATGAAATCGACCACAGGGATTTCAACCTGTTATATTACAACATTTATAGGTTTATTTTCCACGTCTTGAAAACAATATTTGATTTTCCTCTATTATTTAAGAACCAGAAATTTTAACTAGTAGCCCCAGTCAAATGTTGTTTTTTCAATTTTGTCAATTATATTTGAATTAAATCTTAAAAACAAGCAATTGGTTATGGTATAAAACAAATAATTAAGGTTGATGGGTTATTTCTTAACATCATTATTTAGAATTACAGAAGTATTATGGGTTTGTCTGAATATTATAGTTGCAATGATAGAATTCACATAGCAGTACTCCCAACATTGAAAGATTATTTTTTGCATTGATGTTAAAGGGCTTTGGTTCCAATTTATGTTATTGTGTTGCTCCTACTTGATATGAAGACCCTTGCAACTTGCACCTAAACCCATCAAGTACCCGTGAAAAACAAACTTGCGGTTTTGATGTAGAATCAATAATGCATATTGCAAAGCCTATTCAATACTGTGCTAATTTGATGGTTCAACCATTAAAAAAAAAAACGGTGGTTTTTTGTCTATATCTATCTTTGGGATGAAATGGATTTAGGGCTCAAATTTCAGGACGACAAATTAGAAAACTACAGTCTTTTTCATTTGATCTCAAAATCGATCAGTACTACTTCTACTTCCGGGTAAATCACAAGGGGTTCCAAAGACGACAGAAACGCACCTTTAGCTTTCCATCAAAAATACTCCCATCTCAAACGATTATGCTGAAAAGTTATTTCTTGGTGACAAAAAAAAAAATTCAAATTTTTTGTATTGGAGCAAGCACAAAATTCATTCCCTGTGTTCTTGGGGGGGAGGATATTGAAATATAAACAATCAACTCACCTCTCAGGTTCTAACCATTTCTGTCGCAAAATACAGGCAAGAAATCTATAGGGCATAACCTATGAAATGACTACGTACGAAACAACATATGGATGCCTCGAATTTTTTTATGCAATGTTTACTTTTATTCCCATAAGGGCATAGGCAACTTTTAGGTTATATGGTACTTGTTTTACTTAATAGGTCTAGCTCAAGTTTTGTACTATAATAATATCTGTTTGTCACGTGAACTGCAAATGAACTTCAAAGTGGAAAATCTTAAAATCCGTTGTATCTATAACCTGAAACATTTGCATGATGTCATCATGGGTTTACTGGACTGAGAGCGTTAAGTTCTACTGAAAGAAAATTAACCTTTGTTGGGTCAACTGATTTTTTCCCAAGTTGAGCCAGCAATTTTCATTTCATAAACTCCCATATCATTACAATTTAAGGTGAAAGAAACAAATTGAATTTTGAATTTGATTTACAAATTGAATCTAAATTGTACCAAAAAGTCAACAGATCATTTATTTTAAAGTGCACAATTATAGCTTTTTGTATAGCATAAAAAATTAGGTTCTTTAACCAACCTGTCATTGTTTTCCCTGAATAAAATCGGATCGGTCCGAGTTAATTGTTCCAAACATTTTCTCCCCAAGATTCATTTTTTAGTTTAGTAGTAGATATGTGCAATAATTTGGGGAATTGTGCACTTGGGTGGTGGGGGGGGGGGGATCAAAACATGACATTTGGCACCTCTCTAGGGATGTCATAAGACAGGTTTTTAGTTTGACTATAGGGGCATCGCAGATTGTCCTCTGATTAAAAATGGCGGCCTTTTTCAAAATGGCTGCCATTACTTTGATATTTATCCTCTCGAATTCAATCTGAGTTGACAAATAGGGTGCTTTTATGCATTAAGCATGGCATTGATGCATAGTTTGAATGTGTTAAAAGACTCTAGAGCAAATGGCATTGCAGGTTATCCAAGGGCATAATGACGGCCATTTTCAAACTGGCCGCCATTACATCTATTTTACATCTCATTAATCAATAGGTATAACGTCTTTTTTTCATACGATCATTAGTGAACACAAGTTTTTTGTTATTTGAGCATTTCAATTTTTTGCATGACAACAGTGGTCATTTCCCAGATGGCCACCATTAATTTACTCTTGTATAGTCTTGACGCTGTACCCAAGGTACAGTTTACAACAAGTCTTCACACAGGGTGTGGCCTTAAGAATAATTTTAATTAAAAAATACATGCAGTAGATTCAATTACTTATAACAGTGCTTTTCACTTGCAACATTGGTTTACCGTGTATAGATAATGTTTATCATCCTTACTTAGTTTGAATGAATAGGTATTTTGTAATACCAGATTAAAAACTCAACACGCCAAACCATACCAAGTGGTTGCCCAGGCTTCATTAAAAGGCATGTTGTTGTTCTTTTTTTCAAACTGAAATGTATCCTCTTGATTGAACTTGAGGCAATATTCTGGCTACATCCAGTCTTAAGCTACATGTCAGAATATGGCATTAGCAGAAGTTTACTAGTTCCCATTGCTGTGCAAAAAAATAAAATAAACTAGAGCGCTTTGTTGTCTTGATGTATAATTTATTGCTCTTCCTTCAATGAAGGCAGCACTCACTGGACATATCAAGAGCGCCACCTATCAAGTCGGTTACTGTTGGGATCGAATGATGATTGCATCTCCTAAGCTTCTGTGTCCAAGTGAATAGGTGGACTAGAAATGAAAAGAGTAGTGGAAATTTCTGGGACAACCCTGCCAAGAAGTTAGAAAAGTATACCCAAAACTTCCAGGCTGCAGAAGACGGGAAAAATGTTTGAGAAAGCAGACTTCAGTGCCAGCCTGTATGCAGACTGAAAAATTGCAACATCAAAAGGAGACATATATGCTCTGAATAGATGTATATTTCTGCGTTATCTTTAGATGGTAACTGCAATTCTCTTGTTAATGAATATATCGACATCTTACAAGACCCTTGATGAACATGCTCCACTCGTCAAGTTGTAGTTCTCCAATTCATTGCTCCTTTGATTCAGATGCCGTTGAGATTAGAAGGAACACAGTCACACAGTTTCACAGACTGGGTCACAGTAGGCAAGGAGCTTACAAGGATCAGTGTTTTAAATACAACTCTCTTCCTGCTAAAACCAAGACAGAGTATCATAGCAACCAGATTACTACATGAACCAACATGACCTTTTAGTCAGCACAGGAAGGTTGGGGAAATATACACCTAAGTACCGGAATGTACAAAGATCTGCTAAAGTTTTGCAAAATTTTTCCACAACAAGATCAAGATCAAGAAGCTGCCTAACAGTCTACATGATACACTACTGCCTGTCTCTTAAAACTATATCTAGATGATCTGTTACCAGTAACAACTTTCCGGTGCGGATCGATGTATTCCTCAGCCCAAGCACGCATTTCACCTGTGATCCTGCAGCTGAAAAAATCCAGCTCGGACACATCTCAAATTATCGCCCTATATCTTCTTGGAAAGACAGGTTGGCCGGTAAAAACCAGGCGGTTTAAACCGCCGGTTTAAACCTGGTTTAAACCGGTTTAAACCGCAGGTTTATGCCACCTTTTTTGGAAGAAACTGGCAAAAACCTCAATTTTGTTCAAAAATGCTTTGAAATATTAGATAATTGTAATTGTGGTTTTACAACTGTAATTATAGCTCTGTAGAAGTCAGAATATAGATATAATTATAGAATATAATGTGAAATGAACATTTATAAGTTTTTCTTTTGGAGCATTGTCTCGTCTTGTGTGCTTGTTATGCTTTGTTTGGTTATTTCTTTTAATACATTTGTATTTAGTTATCCTTTGGTGGGGGCCACTTCTGGCCTTTGGTCCTCTTGGTCCCACTCCCATAATCATTTTGGTGTGATTTGTAATGTATGGTTATTTGTTGATTTTGAATCAAGTTTTTGATTGATTGATTTTTGATTGATACAATTACAGAACAAAATTGTTGGAAGTATGTAACACACTTCCGGCTTTTTAAGTCATATGATACATACAGTTTGAATCAGTACCCATAATCATGTATTAACAATGAATATCATGGCTCACATGTATACAATACTTAATACATTAATTACCTTATGACAATATTAGCATTATAATTTGATCGGTTAGGCATAAATAAATTTACTAAATAGTAAATAAATGAATAAAAATTTGAAAAAAAGGACGTAAGAGCAAGTACTCCACATTTTTTGTTTAGGGATTGAAGTTTATGTAAAGCCACAGCGGTATTTTGAGTATGCTGCAGATCTTTGCCAGTTGAAAATTGTTACAGTGCACTTTTCTTTTTATTTTTTTCACAATGTTTTATCATCTTTTTGTGTCTCTTGGTAATTGAAGAAATAAAATAATGCAAGGTATGTTGACTATCTTAAGTTAAAGAGGGACTTAATTTAGTATGACGTACATTAAAAGCTTGCATTGACGACTCAGACATTCTAGTTTGGCCCCCGGGTTTAAAACAGTTTATGCCGGTTTAACCCAGGTTTAAACCGGTTTCTGGCAAACCCCGTTTGGCCGCAAGAAGCCAACCCTGTGGGAAGATGATAAAAGATTCGTAAACCAGTGTAGACCTTATCTCAGCAATAATGATCTCCATGTTCCTATGCAGTCGGCATACCGTCAATTTCACAGTGCGGAGATTGTATTGTTAAAGGCGGCAGACATTTGATTGGTCTTGACAAACAAAAGAGGCTGTGTTAGTGTTATTGGACTTCATTGCCACTTTTGACACTATTGAACATAGACAGCTCTTAAACACCCTTAAGGCTATGAAAATAATGGAAAGCATTAAGTTGGTTTCTTTCCTACCTAGATGACCGAACTCAATCTAGATCGATCACATTTGCTTCATCAGATTCTGTGGCAGTAGATTGTGGAGTCCACAGGGTCTGTTATGATGTAATTTTTGACTTCAGCTTGTTCTCTTTCGCCTACTACAGATATCATTACTGCCCGTGATGTTCAATCTGTCGTTTACGCCGATGACAGCTCTATCTGTCTTTCAACCATTGGGATTGTGATGCGCCATAATGAGATTGAATCATGCATTGTAGTCATTAGATCCTGAATGTAATCCAACAAGCTGATATACATGACAAGAAGACAGAGAATGTTGTGCTTTCGCTCTCATACTTTACAGATCGACTAGTAACTCTCAGCCATACATCATTGGCAATTCAGTTTTTCATCCGCAAGCTGAACCACGGAACCTTGGTGTCATCTTAGACCATCATTATAAGAACAATCATGTTAACAACTTATGCAAGGCTGCTTGACATGCACTCGATAGAATAATTTGGGTAATTTTGGCACTACCTTGAATAAATGCAGCTTGGAGGTCCCATGCCTTTGTTAACCTCACGGCTGGATCCGCACTACTTTCTCCTATGGCCTCCCAGAAAGAGAAATGGACCACGTCAGTGAATTTCAAAATTGCCAGCTGCCGTTTTGTCCTTAAAATCACAGTTGTCATAGAACAACATATCTACCAACCTACCAACTATCTACCAACAAATGCATTGGCTTCTTAATTAAACAGATCTCACTAATACTGATATTGTGAACTTTTTCTTTGTCTTTCCCGTATTCTTTATCTTCCTCCAGTCCGTCTGTTAGGATATTTTTTAACCAGATTAGGTAGGGTTGAGCATCTGAATTCAGGAAAGATCAAGGTACAACACACAATCCTCACAGCTGTGATTCAGATTCAGTCCCATTATGGTTTCTTCAGTGGGGCTAGCCAGGGAGGGGCCCTCAAGGGGCGTAGCCTCCGTCAAATTTGACAAAATCATGCAAATCAGCCTAATTTGGACAAATTTAGGGCACAAAGACAGTCTCAGCCTCCCGTCAAATTACAATCCTGGCTATGCCCCTGTTCTTAGTATGGAAGACAACTGGGTTTCTTTCTCTTCTATTGGTCATAGTATATGTTTGAATTTTCTACTTAATAAGTTATTCTAATAGTTGGTAATTGATGTATATCATAGTTGTTTTCACTTAGAAGTTTATCTATTGAATTTTTATTTGTCGTTTGATAAATTGAGAATGATATGATTACTCCTTAACTATATGTGATGTGTCTAGAGGCCTCGTATTAGGCACTATATCAAGATGATATTATAATTAATAATATGATTAGCACAAAACTTATGAAGATATTTTTATATACAGCAATGCAGAAAGGAAATGAAGGATAATCAATTTCCTTAAGGTTACCCGATATTCATTTCATCTGCTTTTGTTCGCCTAATAATCTTTTTTGCTGTAGACTTTTACGGCCCAAATTAGAAGATTGCTCTGTTTGACAATCTTAAAATGAGTTCCACACTGACATGGGCCCTGATGACTTTTGCAAAAACACTGGTACCACAATTGATTATACAAAAGTGTGCGTTCCACCTAAAAGTTTACCAGATTTTTTGCTAACTCCTTACGAAGAATATTATTACTCTTTGGGTAACAGCGTATAATATCACATCACTGGTGCTTTACAACAAAATAGCCAATGCGTGTTGGCATTAGCATATTTTCCCGGCAATATAAACATAATTTTTTTAATTTTATATTAATAATAATAATGATAAGTCGTAAACCCCAACAAGGGATTCAGTGCATAGGATGTACGTAAAACACCTGGCAAAGAGTGGAATTGCCTAACATTGGTTGTTTTTTTTTCACGTGTGACAGGCCTTTCACTGGTTTAGCCTGCACTTGTGCATAGTGTATGCTTGTGTCATTAGACCATATCATACCATACAAATTTTACTCTTTAGGAAAAAGTCTCCCCCCATTTTGGAAATTTCACAATCTTTTGTTAGCAAACAAAACTAACAAAAGCCATACCACTTCTTAGTCTTATGTTTATTAGTCTACAACGCAAGAGACAACACCAAAGTGAGTGCAAACCCTATTTTTAAATGTCTGCTACTTGTAGTGATTGCCTATTTACGGTTGTATGTATTTGACATTGCTGTGTAATATAAATGCCTGCTATTAGGAACATCAACAAATTTGTATTTGACTGCCTATTTACGGTTTTATTTTGACAAGATATGCTTTGGTAGAAAAAATGTGCATTTTCAGTCCGATGAAAATTGGCAAAATAAGGGAATTGGCAGGCTCATTTTTGAAAAAAGAATGCCATATGTTATGGGAAACAAAAAAAATGGGCCACCATTTCTGTTACCGAAAGAACTCTGTAATAGTTTTACCCATACATAAATTTCTATTTTGGATACATTCTGTGGGCTACAAATCATGTAACAAAACACATTTAGTCCATAAAAAGACGTAAAATACAGAAAGGCAGCCATTTTGGAAAATTGCCGCCATGTGTTACACAAAAATCTGCGATGCCCTATGCCAAAAATCCTTCTTAGAACATACCCACCTGTGGCCAAATTTCAATGCTTTTATCCACCAAGTTCACACCTCCATGTCACATATCTACCTACTATTTGTCATGGTTTATTAAAAAAGAGCATTATTTATTGAGAAATCAGCACATTAAACAAATCTTGGGATTTCTGTTAAGCTAAGTTATAATTTCTATTCCAAGTACATTAATGTACTGAATATATACTTAATGTATTAATGAATGTTCACAATGGAGAACAAATTTGTAAAATGTTCGGAAAAAATTAAACTTACAATGCATTGATTGCTGGTGGCTTGTCAACTTGTCAAGTTGAAAATTTCATTTTACAAAATCAATAATTTATCGAGAGTATAATAGTACCATCAAATCATTTTGAACATGACAGATTTCAATATTCTTCACAAAATTTGAATTTCATGGAATTTTTCAATTGTAGGTCTTTTTTAAAAAGTAAATTTCTTAATTCTTTATGAAATAATCAGTAACGGAATCTTTCATGATAAACGTATGGATGAATATACACTGTATGGCAAAACAATTTTAATTTGACCTAATATTTTTTGAAAATGTAATGAGCATAAAACTTGTTTCATTACACCACATTTGTTGCAGTTTATACTTATCGCCAGCCCTGAACTACGAAGTGAGTCAAGCTTTCGCGCACTATTGTGGATGCGTATCGCGCCGCCGACTTGTACACACTCTGCGATTACAGCTGGCTATTACTGCAATTCGCACATGTAGACTGCGTGAAGCTATGACTCACTCTTAGTTCAGGCCGGACGAAGTAGAGCAACAGGAACATGGGAAGAAGGAGAGCGTACCGAATTTCTACTCTATGTGAGCCACTTGAATGCCATTTGAGATTCCTTCCAATAAGATTCAACTAACCAAACATGTGACTGTATTGCAAGGTACAAGGAGAAAATAATCAATATTTTGTTGCAATCTTGACTAGGCTTTGTCTTTTGATTTATGGCCCCTTTTGTACTGGTTTTCCACTGTGATATTTGACTTATAATGGGTTTTAGGCAAATGGAAGTTGAATGAATTTGACTAAGAACCAAACAATTCGTCATTTTTTCAAGAAAGTTTCAAACCGATTAAAAATCGAAAATAGTTACTCTTAATTTTAAAAGCCCGGGTGGGGGGCCACTTGTATTCCAATGTGGATATCATGCGCGTGTACAAAAACACGTAATTAAGGTCATTTTTGAGAACAGGCGATTTACTCGCGTACATTTGTTTTAGAGGGTTATCAAATCATCAAAAATTCAAAATTAGGGTGTCTTTTCACGTCGAACAATACGTGTTTAGGGTGTGATATTTGAAACTATACTTGTAAAAAATCACATTAAAAATGCTGGAAATAGTGTATTTGTTCCCGATTTTCTTCTCCGGATTTCAATGTAGAATCCCCGAGTGTATTTTTATCCATTTTCGTTTCGGCTTTATTTAGCTGTTTTCTTCTATTTCGTCGTCGTCTCCTCCAACAAATAAAGCCTTTATAATTAGAGTTCATTTCTTTTTTTTGTGCTGTCGTTCACAGTTTTTTATGGTATGTGCGCATAAATGGAAATTAGGGTCGTCTCATTTATGTCAATCACAAACAAGTTCATGAAATTTAGTGCGGTTTTAGTTCAGAATGAAATGACTGAATTTGCAGAAAAAAACTGTGAATAATTACGACAGTCCTACAAGAACTCATTAATTCCAAGAAATTTCGGGACATACTTTAACAAAAGAGACTGAATTTAAAAATGTAATGGAATTTTAATTGTAAACTTAATATGACCAAGATATGCACAATTTGATATCAAATAAAACTTCAAAATGAATCATGTTTAAATATTTCCTTTATCAGGGCCTGTTTAGTGTAATGGCCGTGTTTAGTGTCATGGTAAGGCTATTTTTTATGAATGTGCGTGCTTAGGGGGTAGCAAACTTATGTCCAAATACTTGGTTTGTTAGGGTGGTATTTTTAAACGTCATGCAAATTACTTGCTTAGGATAGTAAATTAAAACAAAACACTTTGTTAAGGGTAGCCAATCAAACCCAAGTCACTTATGATTAGGTAGCAAAATCAACCAAACTACGTGCTTAGGGTGTGTTTCTTGCCAAGTGGCATGACGCGCTAAGGGTACGTTTTGGGAGCCATACACGAGCATATATCCCCCTTGAATACAGTGGCCCCCCGGGATTTTAAGTAAGATCATTGAGTTAAATCGATTTTCCTGTGTGCCCATATTTTGAAAACCAATGGAAATAATAGATTAATGTTTTTGTTTAACCTTCATTAAAGGTGCTTGTTGTGATTTAATGTAAGTGTGTTCTTACTTTATATGAGTTGCCTGCCACTGCCTGGTACTTGCAAGCATATCCTCACCCCCCAACATCTTCTTTGGAACCAACTGTGGTTTAGAAGCAATTAATCTTTGGGATGCTAAATTTCAGGATGACAGAGAAATATGCCTTTCCGTCTCATATAAAGAGCTGATATACATACCAGCCGAGTAAGTCAGGGACATTCCAAAGACCATTGGAACCAGCACCTTTAAAAAAGTTTTTTTGTAACAGAACTTTGACCAAATCAGTAACTTGTTACATAACTACTTGGCTTACTTATGATTCTAGTATCATAAAGATAAACCTCTGGTATGAATGTCCATGTTCATAGCAGATATTAAAGTAGCTTTATTCCATATTTTTCATTGTATCACAAGGCGAACTCGTATTTACCCGATACGTAAAATATGTCTCCGCCGATGTAGCTGCTCACTAACATGCTATAAAAGCAACGACACACCCCACCCCTTACCCAACATGCCGCAACACCCCATCTTCCCTCCCCAACACCCGAATCCCCCACCCCTCCCCAACACCCCCCACGTCACCCACCCCCTCCCCCCTCCCCAACACCCCGCAAATCCTCTCCACCCCCCCTCCCCAACACCCCACTTACACCCCCCACCCTCCCCCACCCCCGCCGCCCCCCATCAACTCCACTCCCCCCCACCCCGCACCACACCCACCCCATCTCAACAACCCCCACCCCTCCCCTCCCCCACACTCTGTACCACCCCAACCCCCACAACATCCCCCCCCTCCTTACCAATAACACAACACACCCCCTTCCCTCCAACACACCCACCCCACCGCACACATTACAAACCACGCCACCGCCCACCCTCCCCCACCCCCCGCCGACTCTAGCTACCTAAACACTAAATCTACCCTCAACTTCTCCCAACCAAACCCTCCCCCGACTCAATTTTTCATAAATATGCAAAATTAGATACTTAATTAGCATATTTTACAAAATCCAAAAATTTTAATCAGGTTGGAGTAGTCATCACCCCGCTTTCTTTCCACCACGTTCACAAATCATTGTCGCCCTTACGAACGCGGAACTCCATATAAATTGTAAGACAACTTGATTAACATTTTTATCAACGGAACGAACGTACAAACGAAGGATGAACGAACGAACAGGACGCGCTTTCATTTCAATCATATCCCCCATTTTGTTCCGACCTCGTTCGGTGGGAAACAATACACAAATTGCCTTTCAGACAGATTGACTCATGCATAAGTGGATTGTGCTATTGATAAGGAATTGGGCTTACCACCCTCAAATCAATCGTAAATACCATTGTTGCTATTAATATTTCACTTATAGAATAAGAAAACCTATATACAATTATGAGCAGTAATGAACACAGGGTGTCCATACTAACTTGTGCAAGTTATATGAAGGAAGAGTAAGACTATTAAAGATACTCAACCAAACTGCTCAAACTTCTAATATAAATCCCGATTTGTCATTTGATGTAGTACACCCTTTATGTGTACATAAGTACCATCTTGAAATCCTGTTTAATAAAAATTCCAAGATCCATACTTTTACTGTATACAAAATTGTTATTTATGTGAAGGAACATTGATTTTATGGCTTAGCTAGTTCACAAGGATTAGTAATTGGGCCATGTGCTTGCAAAATAAATGATTTTTGTTCAAAATGGGGCGCCCTCTTCCAGAACTTCTTTTAAATTGCTAGCTTTTTCTTTTTCTCTACAGGACAACTCACCTTGAATCGTAAGTACTCATGTAATCAACGTATTTTCCTGATAACGGTGTAAAAATCCATTTTAGAAGCTTTGCTTCAATGTTCTGGGGTACTTTAAGAGTTCAAAATTTGTCATTTATATTTAACAAAATACAGCTGTCCCCGGACCACAAGTGTCATCTGCCGACGCAGTTTGTGAATGAAGCCAAAGGTCACATGAGGTCACCAAGGTCACATGAGGTCACCAACATGTTACCCCACCCCCTCCTTTCCACCAAGTTACATCATTGTAGCCCTTACATAACTCATACGTCCGCATGCAATATATTAAAGGATTAACATTTTGACCACAGACACACACACAGATACACGGCACACAGACATACGACCAGAGTAATCCCGATGTGCCTTCTGCAATTCTTGCAGACGACACAAAAATCAAATCTATGCATTTTCATGACAATATTGGGAATCAGCATGAAAAATGCATTCAAATCTAAACAAGCCTAGTCTTAGGTGAGTGTATTTTAGATGGTGACCCAAATGGCCACACACCAGCTCAAACACCACTGATTTGTGTTTTCTATTAAGGTTGAAAGAGTTAAAGCCATCATTATCATAAAATATACTTCTCGTGTTAGATTATCTATTGTTTTCAGCGTGCATTATTTTTCACGAATGCACTGGGCTCTGTCAGATAATGCACGGGTCATCAGATAATGCACAGGTCATCAGATAATTCACGGGTCATCAGATAATGCACGCGGGTCACCACAAGTCACAACTTCTAGTAGCAACTAGAAATACAGTCAATCACTTGATATCGACTTACTGCTCAATATCAAGTAACATGTCTGCATCGTATATATACCCTCTACGAACTTAGTATCTACAATCTATGGTGTCAGTCCTGACTTAGATTAGTGTGTTGAAAAAAATATTGGTTTCTCGTATAAAGTATTAGTTGAATTCACATGCGAAGACCATTTCAAATAATGTGATTTTGTACTGTTTCTTTCCGAAATGCGTACATCTTAATTAATCAGAACAAGCTTTTTTGTACTCTCAAAGGACGATACGTTTGACTTTAAATATTGATCTTAAATATAAAATTCCTTATGTTATAATTTGTCAAGTTCGAAAGCCGTTCAGAAAGTTTAGCTGCTAACGTAGAGTGACGTCAGCGCGAGATTTGTTGGGCACACCAGTAAACCGCACACGCTGGCTTAAAGCGACGGCGTTTTTACACTCGCGCACAAAGATGGCATACCTTGACGCATGCGTAAAAGCTGCGTCAATGTTATGACATCACTGCACGGAGTAGAGAAATGGACTATATCATGTTGCTATATAATAGTAGGCCCATAAGAATTAAGTATACTTCAAGAAACCCAAAACTCACAAATAAAATCGTTTTCAATGCAGAAACCAGTCATGTTTTGTACATGCATGTCTGCGTTGGTCTTTTACATCTAATACAGTGAGCGTTGGAATTGGTAGAAGAAAATTCCTATGCATTTATATGCAAATCGTCACTGATGGGTTTGTTTTGAAAAAAGTAAGGGCAGTGCGAAAAGTGTATCTTTCTTTCAATTTCATTGACGCGTTTCATCACTAATGGGTTTGTTTTGAAATTGACAGGGAGGTGCGAGAAAGATCAGCCACTCTAAGTGTCTTAGAGAGTCTGATCTTTCTCGCACTTCCAGATCATTTTCAAAACAAACTAATCAACAATGAATTGCGTCAATGTCTTTTTGACACTATTTATAGAGTATAACTTTGGACATGTTGGAGTGTAGAAGTGTTTTTAATTTATTTTAAAAACTACCTCAAAATTTTGATAAATTACGTTAATTATGAATGTTAATGTAATGATTTGATACTATTGTTTTCTCAAAGTATATGACGGATAAGGACCACGCCTCAGTGCATTCGACAGGATAATTGCACTTGACCGTATGGGTCAGTGCAGGCAGCCCTCGACCCTTCGGGTCTCGGGCTGCCTGCACTGACCCATACGGTCGCGTGCGATTATCCTGTCGAATGCACTAGGCTAGGTCCTTATCCTTATCAGAAAACAATTCACCAATATATTTTGCAGAGCCCTCATATAAATACAACATTTATAAATGTATCTCACATTTATCAGTGAGAGTGATAAGATTGAGGCTGAGGGTCAGTCTTCAAGACCCTTGGAAGATATTCATGAAAAAAGACCAAAACTATGATGAATATACAAGACATTAAAAAATGGTGTATTTTTATACGATACCGTAACTATGGTAAATGTTTTTGTCTTCCAGGCAAATTAGCCTTGATTCCACTGAGTCTATATTGAGATCAAGATGTTTAAACATGATAACATCAAATAAATAAGCAGCCAGCCATGGTTTGAGGATGGCTTTTACTTTTGCCACTTGGTGAATGCATAGACGTAGTAAACAGATTGCCAGCATCAGGGCCATCTACCATACTTGCTTAAATTTACAAATATTTAGTCTTTATCAACACTACTTGACTACAGCATGGAGGGGGTTAAGCTTTAACAGGTTTCTGCACTATTTCCAAACATCTTTACACTTCAGTAAATGCCATATTTACTCAAGGAAATATCAAGAGGCGTTGCTCTTGATGACAGCTTTAGCAGCCTTCAAAATGCTACACATATTTTACAGAATCGTGTTTTCACTCATGTTTTATATTTGCCTGGATTTAGAGACAATAAAACTACACAATTTCTAATTAAGTTTAAAGTTCATGCATTGCTATCTAATGAAGATAGTAATCGGCTCATTCATTTTGAGTTAAAAATGCTCAAACTAGATAAATTTCCGAGCTTGCCATCAATCAATACTGCAGGCTTAAAGGTCAAACGTCGTTTTGTTACCGATACTTAGTCCCAGGAGAATTCATAGGAGTGGTGTGAATGTATACCAACTGAATAACAGTGAAATCTAATGCATACATGATGAATTTGAGAAGTCTTCAATTTCAATCTATACTGTACACAATTTTTTGCAAGGTTGATATTTAGCAATTTTACCAAACTGAACATTTTTGTGTTTTGACTTAAAGACACTATCAGTGATTTGCTAAATCAGAAATTCGAAAAAATAATCAAAAATCAGATTTCTGCCTGTTTATAACAAGTATAGGTACCTTAACATACCCTGCAAGTGCTAAGTCTGAAAGCAACCTAATAAGGACAAAATCGGATGTTTTAGTCATTACTGTCTGAACGGACACTTTCTACAACACGTATTTGAATGGGGATTCATATCTTTGAAAACTGCTGTTTTCTTCCCTTTTATCAATTTTTCAGTTGCAAAAAATAACTTATGAGAATTCTACAGACATATCCTTCACTTATAATCCATTTCAGCAAATTTTGAAATATTTGACCCTTCAGTGTGAATTACTGATAGTGTCTTTAATGGTTTTAACCAACTAATACACCAGCATCATATTTTTTGGAGGGGGGGGGCAAGTAAAAATTCAGTTGGGGTGGAAGGTAAAAGTTCTGGTGGGAGAGGGGGGAGACGTAGTGTTGCTTGGGGCTTGGGGTAACCCCTTAAAATTTGTCAAGCACATTTAGTCCTTAAGGGGTTTTTTGTTGGGGTTATGGACAGCAAAAAAGTAAACCTGATGATTCTTGCATGAAAATGAAGTAAATTGTATCTAAGGGTTTAGCTTATTATGTACTGTCAGATTTGAAACAAATTGAAAAACAATTTGTTATGTGAATGGTGTGCCATGGGAACGGCCAGTCATTGATTGGAACCTCTATTTTACCAACATGGATTACGCAAAACATAACTCAAAACTATTGATGCACCAGATGAAAACAAATGGGAACAATTACTAATAGGTCACATTATTGTGAATGAACTAAAACTATCTTCATACTCAACTGGTAAGGGGGTTTAGTAAATAATTTTGTTGTTTATTTGGTTTGGGTAAAAGGTGAATCTTTTAAAGCACCGGGGTTTCGACGTATTTTGCCGAAATTGAAAAAAATATTGACTTTCAATTTTTTGTGAAAAAAAAAAAAACTGCCTTATTGTCAGTTTAATCCAGTTCATTGAGTTCAATCACAAGAACAACATTAGAAGCAACATCTGGTAGAAATTTGAGTTGATCCCTTAACTTTTGAGAATCGTGTTTTGCGTGCGAGAACACTTTGCAAAAACGTAATGTTCAAAAACGCACGTCAAAGTTCAGATGGTTCTTAAGCACCAGCTCAATTAATGTTAAATAATTGATTTTAATTATTGCAAATTATTTAAATTTTTCTCATAAACTTTCAAATAAACATTAAAAATAGACATCTTATTCAGGGTTTTGATAACTTTTATTTAAAAATGTTTATTTATTAATTTTGTCAGAAATTCGCCAAAGATGTGTTCGGAATGATCGATAAACAATACAATACATAAGATTAAAAATAAAGAAAAACGTAAAAAAATGTTCTGCGTTTTCGCTCAAGTCCTTTGACTAAAACGGTCATAACTACCGGACCGAATATCCATTTGGTGCAACTTGAAGTCAACGAAAGCTTATATGGGTTCAGCTACAACTTAAAATAATACAACACATTTGCCAAATATAACCCTGAATAACCCAAAAAAAACCTTAAGCCATCACTTAATTTTTAAGCTAAATTGGTATCCTGAAGGGGACAAAACGATCTTTCTTCAGCCTCAAGTAACTTCCTCCTACCACACATGAATGATAGATTTCTGGACTGGTAGTCTATAACAGGTTAGGGGACAATAATGATTACACCCAGGCGCGATCCAGGGGGGGTGCCGGGGTGCCTTGGCACCCCCCCCCCCCGCCGGATTTTTTTGGACGGAAATGTGATGCTGCTCATTATTATTATTCCGCTCCATCTTGACTCTGATGACCTTGCTCAATCCCTTCGTTTTTAAAATTGCGTCGGTTGATATAAGATTGCAAATTTGCCATCCCTAAGTTCCCCACCCCCCAAAAAATTTGCACGGTCGATCGTAGCTGTGAACTGAATACCTAAAAGATCACCTCCTACACTGTCCTGCTTGGTGTGAGCTGCGAAGAAGTCTGAGATCTAATTTCCCGGAGACTTGAAGTTTACGAGCGTCTTCAGGTTCTGTCGACTGGCAACAAATTGATATTGTATTTAGAGACGCACCATTTGCCTTCAGGGGGGGGTTGGAGGTTTTCTAAAAAAAACACTTCACCCACCATATTAGTCAAAAAAAATTTCCCCCTTCCATTAAAAAAAAAACTTTACAAAAGTAAAATTAAAAAAAAAGGGTTTTAAAATGTAATTACAGACCTGCTTAAAGTGTTGGGCTTCTCCTGGTTTTGAAATTACGACACATTTGTCAGTACATTGAACGTTGCGACCATCTTGTACTACCTTTTACACATGCATGAAACGGCCCGTGCACCAACCAACGTTTACGTGCTTCATTCACCAATTAGACTTACACCAGTTTTGCAACTATTCCTCAAATAAAACTAAAGGGTCTATATTACTATTTTTATAATTAACTTTCAATTTTTAATTGGGTCTATCAACTTTTACTCTATTAGCTCATTGGTGGTTTTTGTATGCCCATCTATGTCCAGATCTACACTCTTCGGGAATCCACTAACTGAAGGTGCAGGAACAATATATAAGAAGAATTTAAATATGCCTTGAAAACGGTAGGGATAATCTCGATATTCCGCAGGTTCGTTATTCCTAAGGTTTCGTTATTCCGAAGGTCCGATATTTCCTAATCTTAAAAAGGGTTTCGCTATTCCGAATCTTAAAGGGGTTCGCTATTCCGAATGCTTAGAAGGTTCGCTATTCCGAATCCTAAAAAGGGTTCCGCAATTCGCGAATCCGGGGGGTCAGGGCTGTGGGAAGGGTGGGTTCGTTCTTTATTCCGAATATTGAAAAACGTTCGATATTCCGAACCCAAATACCGGGTCGTTTATTCCGAATTTCAAAAGAGATTCGCATTCGGAATATAGTGTTTTCACATGGAGTAATGATATGATGACCTAGTATGCTTTAAATCCGATGATGCCAAGAAAAAACACCAATATTTGTAGTAGGCCCTACAAACACCAATATTTGTAGTAGGTCCCTACTTTTTCTATTTTCAGATTTTTTTGGGGGAAAAAGTTTTATCTTTTTTGGGTATTTAAATACATATGATTATTTTTGTAGCATGATGATATTATCAGTCTTGCCGCCTTTTTCCATTTTTTCATAATTTTGCAACCAGACAATTTTGAAAAACAATAAAAGTGTTAAAACATATGTTTTAAGGCACAAATAGTCTAACAAAGTCATTATTTTGATATTTCACAACTGAAAAGTACTCAAAACCAAGATTTCATCCAAGAATCTATAAATGTGTGTTTTAAGGCACAAATAATATGATATGGTCCAAAATTGCAGCATTTGGGGAAACTTGAAGCTAGTGGACGGTTCTTCTCTTATCGTGTCCAAACACTGTGGTTCTTCAAATATGATCCAGCCAGAGAATGGGTACAGCGGCTGGCTGCTTACTGAATTCCGCAAGGTCCTTATTTGTGTTCATTTTTGCCCCAGCAGTGGGCAGACAAGAGGTGTTTTCCATTTTCCTGTGGTGCTGTTCCACTACCACAGGTAGTATCGTGATCTGCTTCCAGATAGCCCCCACTTCTGCAGGAAACTTAGATCGGCCATTCTGGTTCTCAATCTATGATGCATCGCCATTCATCCCATGAGGAGTCAGCTCCAGGTGGAATATGCTCACCAGGTTCACTGCCGAAAGGAATGGTACTTTGGTTGGTGGCAGTCCTTTCTTTCCACAAAGGGCGACTCTCTTGACCTCCGTAGAGATGTTTTCAAGAGGTTGGACTTTGCTTAAGACACTTTTCTCATGGATTTTAGGCGGTTGGCAGCATGTATCTGTCCAGACATAGTGTGTTTCACATTAGATAACTTGCAGCTACGCTCTTGCATGCTCGCTACACTACGACGGATTGTCTGGTGGAGCATTCCTGCTAGGATGTACACTTTTTCCGTTGGTGTTGGGCGGCGGCATCCTGTGATGAGCCGGCAGGAGGCTTTAACCTGAATCAAGCTTCTTGGCATGGGTTGATCTTTCCCATACAAGGCAGGCATACTGCACATGAGTAGCACAGGGCAATTTCGTCGATCTTAGGGTATGGTGGGCGAGCACCCCATCTTGTGCCCGTGAAGTTGTGTTCCAAGATATTATTGCGTGAACATACGTTACTCTTCGTCTTCTCGATGTGGGTCTTATAAGAGGAGAGTGCGGTCCAAGGTAACTCCGAGGTAGACAGGGTATCACAAGTGCTCCAGGGGTTCCAGACCAGTAACTTTAAGCTGACGTTTGCTTTCACGGTTGGTTGCGTATATGGAAAGCACCATCTGTGTCTTAGATGGATTTGCACGTAGGTGGTTTTCCTCATATCAGGAATGAGTTCATCCAACTTTGGAGAGTCTCTCTTCACAACTGTGAAGTCGACATCTTTGATCGCTAATTCCAAGATCGTCTGGCAGTGCATAAAACGACAGGTTTTCCTGCCCTCCTAGGTTTGTCGTTGGTATATTGTTGAACAGGAGAGATGCAAGCACACTCCTTGTGGTAACCATTCTGAGCCTACGCCCTCGCTGTTTTTTCTCTTCGTCCATAGCTAACAAAGAACATCCTGTTTGCCATCAATCCTACGGATAGCTCATCAAGCGGATGTCCTTGTAATTGTCCAGATCCTATGAGTAGGCATCTGTGATTAACAATGTCGTATGCTGCTGAGATGTCGACGAACACAGCTTCGGTTACCATACCCTTCTCGAAACCATCCTCAATGTGTTGAGTTAGGTTGAGTACTTGGCTTGTTTGTCGAGTTGCCTGTCGGAAACGCTTGTTCTGGTATGAGGTGTTCGTCTATCTCAGGTGGCGATACGATTGATCAGGAGACGTTCAAAGATTGTAGGATGCTAAGGAGTGTATGGTCTGTAGCTCTTGGGATTGGATGATCTTTCCCATGCTTTAGGAGTGCCATACTGTGCTTTCCTCCAGATCTTTGGAACCTGTGGGAAATACGGCAGCAATTGTAGATCTCAGAAGCCACTCCTTTGCTCCTGGGCCAAGATTTTTATTGCTCATTAGAGATTTGTCAAGGCCTACTGCTTTTCCTGTTAATTAGCGCATCCGGATTCCAATTCATCCATGTTGAAGGGGCAAGTGACACCAGGGTCACCACTATCCTCTTATGGTCTAGTTTGATCTTCTTGTTCTTGCTGCCTTGCCATTTAAAAAGCAGTTGGTTGGCAACTTGGTTGGGTGTGACATTTGGCTGCTGTGGGTTCTGTGGATCCACTATAGCTTTCGGATGGTAAACATGCTTTCTTGCTGTTATGGTCATATCGGTGGATCATTAAAGTATGCCAGGTTTTGATCTTTTCCTGGGAGATCCTCTCCGAAACTTCTTCACCTTTAGCACTGTTTTCAGCCGAAAAAGGATCACTTCAAACATGGTAATATACTCTTGATATTTCTCTAGCACATTCCTGGGAAAGGTCTGGTATATATTCTGTCCTAAAGTCTCTGGGTAGGAATCTCCGGGCAGTTTTGTTCACTTGTTGGGCAAATTGTCATAGTTATGGGGTTTTGGAGGGCCAATCCTCACCATGCTCCGTACTCAGTGGCAGTAGAAGGTCATATGGGAACCGATCAAAGGAATAGGTCTAGATTTATTGATACTACATAATAAATAGTGGCGCTTATTATCTTATTGCTGCCTAATGCACAAATGATCCATAATAATCATCATGAATTCATTGCTCCAACGTGAAACAATTTCGGAATAGCGAACCTCTGTTGATATTCGGAATACCGAACACGGTATTTGATTTAGGAATACCGCACCTTTTTCAATATTCGGAATAACTAACCTTTTTTGATATTCGGACTTGCGAACCCTTTGAAGATTCGAATAACGAACCCTTTTTTAAAATTCGGAATAACGACTCAAGATTCGATAGCGAACCCTATTTTTCGGAATTCTCAACCTTTTAAGGATTCGGAAAAGCGAATGCTAAAAACGCGTGTTCGGAAAAAACGAACCTTCGAATTCGAACCTTCGGAACAATGAACCTTCTGATAACGAGAGAAACCCCTTGAAAACTACATACCCAAGGTTTCGCCCGCACCCACCCCCGCATCGCTTATGCGGCAACATGGTCTGCATTGCGCCACTACTCAGGAAAATACAATTTGATTTTGCTTTGTGCAAACATTTGGTCATGCATTATAAAAACTATGTTACCATCAAATTTGCATGAGAAATGTGTTTTGGAAAGTGAACATTGCAAGGGTTCCGCATTGCCGCACTCACACCCCGGCAGCTTGATATATACGTACTATCCATTAACGCTTTGCTAACAATTTTAACCCATCACTATATTTCTTTTTAGCAATATCAAATTGTTTTCTATCAATTTGTCATGGGAAAATGGTTTTGGAAAGTGAACATCGAAGGTTTCCCGCTCGGAAGGGAGGGGGGTAACACCCTCCCGCACCCTGACAGCTTGTATACGACCATCCCCCCCCCCCCCCCCTCCCCTCCCCCTCTGCATGGTCACTTCATGCTTAATCAACAAAACTTAACCCATCAACTATATTTAACTTTTTAAAACTGCTGATCATACCTATAAGCATTATTTCATTTTGTTTTATCATTTGCATGGGAAAATGTGTTTTGGGAAAGCTGAATTAAAAAATTACGAACTCTCGCAGAACACTTTATGCTTTATTCAAATCAAACTTAATTCATCAACTATAATTTTACGTTTTAAATGCCTGATCCATACCCTATAGAAGCATTAAAAAGCATATATACACAGGTAGGTTGAACCACTTATCAAGTTGTTTCTATCGAATTTGCATTGGGAAATGTGTTTTGGAAAGGGAATATCTCAAGGGTTCCGCGCTTTGCACGGGAGGGGGTATCCCCTCACCCACCCCCAGACAGCTGATACGAACTATATGAACACTTTATGATTAATTTAACAAAACAACCATCACTATCTTTTACTTCTTAAATGGAATTAATATCTATAATTTAAGTGAATCACAATTTCAAGTTGTTTCTATCAATGATGGGGAAAATGTGTTTTGAAAAGTAATATTCCCAGTGTTCGCGCTTCGGCGGAGGGGACCCCCCTCCCGCACCCACCCGGACAGCTGATATTCGAACTCTGCAGGAACACTTTATGCTTAATCAATCAAAACTTAAAGGCCGACTCAGAGATTTCCCGATGAGGGCGCCCCAATTTTCAAAAAATTTGTTTTTTGCATGTAACATAAGGCTTGTCCATTACTAGTCCCTGTGTGAAATAGCTAAGCTCATATCGAATTCCTTCATATCGAAAAATCAGCATCTTTGTCTAAAACTTCCGGCTCCGGAAATTTTGTTATACACGTAATCCTATGGCACTGTTGATATCACATAATGTTTACTGCCATCAAACGAAAACTCCGATCATCCAAACTTTGGAATTTAAGCATTCTAGGTGACTATCTTTAGTTCTAATTTATTATTTTTAATTAATATTTAAACATTATATTCATATCTCGGAGTCAGACTTTAACCCATCAACTATAATTTAATTAACTTTTTAAAAATGCTAATCCTACCTATAATTTAAGTGGGAACCAGTTTTTGTTTATTTTTCTTATAAATTTCAAGTTGTTTTTTTCTATCAAATGCATGGGAAAATGTGTTTTGGAAGTAAATATTGCCAATGGTTCGCGCTTCGCGCGGTATGGGGTATCCCCTCCCCCCCCCGTACCAGCTATATACGAACTCTGCATGAACACTTTAAGCGAATTCACACGACTTACCCATCAACTATATTTTACTTTTTAAAATGCTTGATCATACTATATCATCAATATTTCAAATTGTTTCCATCAATTGCAGGGGGGAAAATGTTTTTGGAAAGTGAACATTGCAAGGGTTTCCGCGCTTTGCGCGGAGGGGGAGACCCCTCCCACCCCACCCCAGACATCTTGATATACGAACTCTCATGAACACTTTATGAAATTCAAACAAAACTTAACCCATAACTATATTTTACTTTTTAAACATGCTACTCATACGTATCATTTAGTGCACCAACGTTCGTCGTCAATATCAACTTCACCGTGCCTCGCGTTGCAACCCGCTGTTTACTCCCTGTTCATTTAGTATAAACCTCATATACTCGAAGTCCTTATCAATTGTCCTGAAACAATGAACTCTTTCCAGCGCCTTAGATATAAGTGATAGGAAATTTCCCCTCACTACCTGGGAAACGTTGATTGCCATGATAAAACTGAAGAGCTTCCGCGCTTCGCCGCCGCGGGAGGGGGCTACCCCCCTCCCGCACCTAAAACAACCCCCCCCCGTCGCCGCAGCGCCATGGCTGCTACCAGCCATTACATCCGCAACAAATTAAAATTTATCTTGGCACCCCCCTCCCGTGAGGTCTGGATCCGCCCCTGATTACACAGGGTCAACATTTAAAATGGGTTCAGGTCAGGTTCATGTTGAAGAGTATGCCACATCATTGTCCAACCATAAGGGTTCCAAAAGGTATCAGTTTGTACTTTATTTTGAAAATAAACTAGGGGAGAACAAGCTTAGCAGGGAAATGACAACAAGTTTAACGTGTCTTTTTTAAAATAGGAGCTTCAACTTTTTAAAAAAATGATAAATGTATCATTATGCTTGGTGAACCCAAAAAGACTATACAGAAGCTTATTTACACTCACATCCCCCATAATAGTAACACCCTAATTTCTTTTTTTAAACTGACTTTACAAAACTGACTTTACAAGTACATCAATCGCAATTTATTTATTTTTTATTTAACTTCTTTAGGAAGGGTTAGCCCCTTCAGTGAAAAGAGCATGATTTCCAAGGAGGCCCTGCATATAGTTATATACACATTGTACAGAATGAACTTATACAGACATAAGATAAGATAAAAATAAAATACTAAACACAGAACAAATTCAAAAACTAAAAAATGAAAAACACAACAACATTAAAAAAAAAAAAAAAAAAAAAAAATGCTTATGTGGGATTTACAATGTAGATGCTTTAAGCTGAGATAGCCTCATTGTATTATGGCTGGTTCCTCCAAGGACAAGGTCTTTAGCTCACGTGCACAATTCCAAATGAACCATACGAAGACAGAAACTACTGCTATTTTAAAGGAAAAACCAGAAAACAGTTAAAGGTAAAACTTGTTCCATATTAAAGCCATCCTTCCCCTGACATTGTTGTATTACAATCATAAAGGGCTAAAAAACTATGAAGAGGTATTTTTAAAAGAATAATCACACAGAATTTGAGTGGTACTCATCTTGACATTAATTATTGTACCACCTATAAATCTCAGTGAACATTGGGTAGATCCAAATTACCCATGAATATTTTACTCTGCAACTCTATGAAATGGATTGCCGCTCAATGACGCCCCAACATATTATGCAGACTTTACAAATTCTTGATTATAAATGTGAAAAATTTATACAATATTTGATTAGAAAAATTAATAATTTGGACAGGGAATTGCTTCCAAAGCTTCACAACATATTTCTGATAACAGCCCTCACATAAATGCATAGGCTATTTAACATGGGGGGTGGGGTGCAAAAATGTGTGGTAGCCAATAGTACTTATGGCATTATTCTGATCCGATACCGGGGGACCACTTTGCCTAAACCTGTTGTCATCTGTGAGCAGAGGACAGAAAAACGCGGGAAGGAAAGGGTTAGGTTTTTCACACCGCTTCGCGGACCGCAAAAAGGGTCACAAAACCAAGCAAAATTGACCAAAAAGGGCATCATTTCGCAACTCCGCTAGTCAGCCGTTAGGTAGCCAATGGCGGATCTGGCCCATCTCCTTGCCGAAAAAAATTATAAATGACGAACAATGCACTACGTAGAAAAAAATCATCGTAACTCATATTTGCAAAATTTGTCCGCCTACGCGCGGTAAGGAATCATGGAGCCTGATTCAGTGCGCGCAGGGCCCAAAGCCTATCTTTGGAAATGACGAATCATTTTGTGATTGCCTGATCGTCGCTATAGACCAGTTAACAAGGTTTGTAAACGTGTTGGGCCTGGTATCTTGAAATAGGTCGGCCTGATGTTACACACTGGGCCAATTGTGATCGTTAGAGTGTAATACTATGGCCCATAACGATTTGCAGGAATGGATTGCAGGCACCAAAAGAAGTGCATATACCAATATGTTTACCTTTCTATGACAGTAAATTTATTAAATGTAGTAAATCTAGGTTTATGATTTTTCATAAAATGCTGTTTGAGACTCATTTGGGTGCGTAATACTCGGCTCGGCAATTTTTAGCACGGATTGGCAGGGAAGAAGAGCGATTTATCGGGCGGGCTTGCAAATGCGGGGAAATCAGTGCAGAAAATGGCATTTTTAAACAAGGATTCTCCCGGACCCTGGCCCTAATCAGTGCCCATCAATAATGTTTATAGGATTACCCTTGAGTTGCTTTCTTAAGCCCCCCCCAGATCTGATCATCAGCTTTAATTGACACTAATGCCCTAAATAAATTACGAAATGATCTGTTGATACAAAATTAATTGTGTTTTCAATCACAGCTGCAAAATATTTGAGACATTCTATTCATCAGAAAATATGCATGAATAATGTGTTTGTTATATTACCAGTAAAGTATTATTTATGGTGTGGTAAGAGGCCATGGCAAATATGATAATTGATGCCGCACATCAAAAAGTGTGAATTGTAGATTCAAATAACATTTAGAAGTTTGGTTATGTGGGTGACAGTCAATTGAAATGGAGAAAATGACGTGTGCGTAAGGCCAAGAAAAAAGAAATGTTGTCCTTAAACACGTTTCTGCAAAAGGGTTCAATTGGTGGGGATTTATTTATCAAGATAGACTTCCAAAGTGTAAAAAAATGATAAATTTATCATTTAATTGCCTGGATAACCCAAGAAAGACTCTACAAGAAGCTTATTTACACTCACATCCATAATAGGTTAACACCCTAATCTTTTTTAAACTGACTTTACAAAACTGACTTTACAAGTACATCAATCTCAATGGCTTGGTTCCCTCCAAGGACAAGGTACTTTCAAGGTTCACTTGCACAATTCCAAATGAACCATAACGAAGAGCAAACTCCTGCTATTTTAAAAGGAAAACCAGAAACAGTTAAAGGTAAAACTTGTTCCATTAAAGCCATCCTTCCCCTGACATTGTTGTATTACAATCATAAAGGGCTAAACTTATGAAGAGGTATTTTTAAAAGAATAATCACATACATTGAGTGTACTCTCTTTGACATTAATTATTGTACCACCTATAAATCTCAGTGAACATTGGGTATATCCAACAATTACCCATTAATATTTACTCTGCAAATCTATTGAAATGGCTGCCGATCAATGACGCAAACATATTATGCAGACTTTACAAATTCTGAATTATAAATGTGAAAAATTTATACAATATTTGATTAGAAAATTATAATTTGGACAGAATTGCTTCCAAAGCTTCAAAATATCTGATAACAGCCCTCACATAAATGCATAGGCATTTAACATGGGGGTGGGGTGCAAAAATGTGTGGTAAGCCCAATAAGTACTTATGGCATCTGATCCGATCCCCGGGGGACCACTTTGCCTAAACCTGTTGTCATCCGTGAGCAGAAAAACGCGGGAAAGGGTAGGTTTTTCACACCGCGTCGCGGACCGCAAAAAGGGTCACAAAACCAAGCAAAATGACCAAAAAGGGCATCATTTTCGCACTCCGCTAGTCAGCGTTTAAGGTAGCCAATGGCGGATCCGGCCCCTCTCCTTGCCGAAAAAAATATAAATGCGACAATGACACTTAAGTAGAAAAAATCATCTGTAACTCATATTTGCAAAATTTTCCGCGCTACGCGCGGTAAAGGAATCATGGAGACCTGATTTCAGTGCGCGCAGGGCCAAGCCTATCTTTGAGAAATGACGACTCATTTTGTGATTGCCTGATCGTCGCTATAGACCAGTTAACAGCAATGTTTGTAAACATGTTAGGGCCTGGTATCTTGAAATAGGTCGGCCTGACTGTTACACACTGGGCAATTGTATCTGTTAGAGTTTTAATACTATGGGTCATAACGATTCGCAGGAATGGATTTGCAGGCAACAAAAGAAGTGACATATACCAATATTGTTCTACCTTTATATGACATTATAATTTAATTAAATGTCAGTAAATCCTAGGTTTATAATTTTCATAAAATGATGTTTGAGACTCATTTTGGGTGCGTAATTACTCGGATTCGGCAATTTTTAGCACGGATTGGCAGGGAAAGAGCCGATTTATCGGCGGGCTGCAAATGCGGAAATCAGTGCAGAAAATGGCATTTTTTAAACACGGATTCTCCCGGACCCCTGGCCTAATCAGTGCCCATCAATAATGTTTAGGATTACCCTTGAGTTGCTTTCTTAAGCCCCCCCCCCCCAGATCTGATCATCAGCTTTAATTGACACTAATGCCCTAAATAATTCGATATGATTCTGTTTGATTCAAAATTAATTTTGTTTTCAATCACAGCTGCAAAATATTTGAGACATTCTAATTCATCAGAAAATATGCATGAATATGATGTTTGTTTATATTACCAGTAATTATTTTATGTCTGTGGTAAGAGGCCATGGCAATTATGTATAATTGCTGCTCACATCAAAAGTGTGAATTAGATTCAAATAACATTTAGAAGTTTGGTTATGTGGGTGACAGTCAATTGAAATGGAGAAAATGATGTGCTGTAAGGCTCAAGAAAAAAGAAATGTTTGTCCTTAAACACTTTTCTGCAAATAGGGTCAATTGGTGGGGATTTATTTATCAAAGATAGACTTCCAAGTGTAAAAAAATACAAAGTAAATATTGAAATTGAATTCCTGGAATTGCATTTATTTGAAATGTTTGGCATATTGACAATGGTACCCTATATTTTGTTTGGTTAAATACAAGTAAAAACCTGCATGGTTAGTAAAATGGGTTTGGGTTAAAAAGAGAAGGGCTGATTGGGAGTTGGTTTCCTTTAATTTTTCTAATAAAAGAGAGAGGAAAAAAAAGCACCTTTATAACTATTGTTATATTACACTCAAAATTTTGATTAAAATATTATTTTCTCAATTTTATTTGAGAAAAGATTTCTCATGGGAAAAGTACTTCGTTTATGTTGAAAAGAGAATAGGGAATTCCCCTAGAGTTGTTTGTGCAAAATGCACCTGTTAGATAGATTGCACAATAAGGGAAATGGGGAATTCCCCAAGATGTAAACTTAGTAACTGAGTCAACTTGTTTATGCTTTAAGATCAAAACATTGCATGATCTGGGGGATTCCCCCACAAAGTTATATATGGAAAGTGATGTGATTCAGGTGATGTAATTTATGTGAATTCCAATTGGTCAGTCAGTGCAAGGTTATGTTTATGCATGATGCTGTTGTAATGGCTATTTTAAGACTTGGGAACTTTATGAAATATTGTGTATATATGAAGGGGAACTTGGCCAGAAGATTGGTCAGCAGTTGTAATCAGCTATACAGTATGGTTATAGCTAGTTTTTTCTACAATAATGGTAGATTTATGCTTCACACAGTGCCAGGATTTATTATATTTTCAATTCCATGTTAGCAGAGTGCTGTAATTATTCTACTGTTGTCTTTGAAGCCGAAAGTGGTGGGAATCAAAATAGGATTCCAAATTGTGGACAGATAGAAATCGTGGTGATTATCTTGGACTGATATACTGTGGAATATTAGTGTCGTCAAGGGAATTATTTAACCTTGTCATCTTGAACTGCTGGACAAAAGTTATCTTCAGGACTGAGAAGATTCCAATGGAATATTACCTGAGGATTTATAAGCGTGACTTTGCATGCGGTCATTTTTGAAGTCTTCACTGTGAGGACATATCATCGTTGAACTGCAACGCTTCTTGTGGACATTAGTGGACATTCTTGAGGACAATAAGTATATATCTTAACTAATTATGTGTGATTTTGATATATGTAATGTTGTTTTGGACATACCAAATTCTTGAACCTTTCCAATTAAAAATCATTAAATTTGTTATATTATATAAATTTCAGATCACTTGTGCACAAGGCTCATTCATTTGTGTTTGAAAGGTATTTCTAACCTTAGACGTCTACGAGACGTCATAACACTATCCAAATATAGCTTTTTTTCTTACGATTTCCTGATTATTATCTGTCATGTTTCCAAATATATAATGGCTTGGCTGATTATACAAACCCAACATTTTTCCTTCAACCAGGGCAACACGCAGGATTTATTTTAGGGGGATGCGGGACATCGAAAAAGTGGAGTTTTTGGTAAAAGTGAACCTAACACCCCCCTTTTTTTTTACTTTTTGAACATCTCATCACCAAAAAGTGGACTTTCTTGTCAAAATTTAAATTTTTCTAAATTTTGGACCTTTTTATCAACAAATTCAGCAATATAGGATGCAGATCTCCTTATAACATCTACATCTGGATCTGGATCAAATACTCTGAAAGGCTCTAATTAGAGCAACACACAGAACGCTTATGAGTGGTGGACGCACTAGTCGAGCTGGAGGTGATTGCGGAGCCTAGATAAAATTAGATCATGCTCTAACTGATATAGAATCTGACTCCAGGGAAGGGCCTATAGCTTTGGTAGAGGGAATCATCAGTATCGTCATAATTATCATCATAAGTATGATAACGGGAATCACATAGCGTCGGCATCTTTCAACTACTACACATACACTTCACCACCACTCATGCATGTTATTCCCATACCACTTCTAGCAATAGCATGCATGTAATACATTGCAGAGACTAATCAGGCATCCACAGTACTTGTCAATCAAATAATAAATGCCTACATTTCTCATAGGATTTGCTATGGTCATTGGTCAATTATTATGCTACGGCATGGCTGTGTAAGCTGGATAGGGATGTGTATTACGCTAGCTGGCAGGTGATATAATACAACCTAAACTAGAAACAAATTATGAACACTTCTCTTACAATGCAATAACGATTTAATTGTTTTTTTTTTTTTTTTTTTTTTTTTTTTTTAATTTTTCTTTTTTTATAAAATTAAAAATATGATATTTGATGATTTACTTCATGCATATGAATTGTTTATGAAAATAACTGATGAAATTGATTTGTAAAAGCTTAGAATTATGCATTGCTAGAGCATGCAACAAGAAAAACATGGATTGTTTGAACTCCCAAAATCACATGCTATTACTTTAAGTGTCAGAGAGCATTATGACTTAAAAATTCATTCAATTCTTCAAAGGATATTCATTGGTGTAAAATCATTTGGTTACTCATGCCACATCAATGTCCATTATATACAGTGCCATATGGGTTGGTCACTACTAACAAAAATGTTATGTCACAACAATGAAATCAGCTCAAAATCCAACAAGTGAAACTTTGGGACTTAAAGGGGACCCTTTGTGGCTCCCACAACCTCGTCCCCTGACTTACTAAAAAACGAGAGATTTTGTTCATCATCTGAAACCGGTATAGCCTTAGTAATCCATGTGTACCTAATCTTATGTGCAAATTCAGTCTATCTGTAAGCAGGGGCGGCACCAGGGTAAAATCATGGAGGGCGAAACATCATAGGAGGGTAAACAGTGCAAAACGATTCAGTTGTTAAAAAACCCAAATTTTGGGGGGGGGCGGCTGACCCCTGTCTGTAAGAAATTTTGCATATTTGTATTTTTGTCCGTAAACGGACAGGATATTACAGTTACAGTGGCCTAGGGACCGTGGGAAAAAGAATTGCTCTTAACACAAAACCACAAGAACGGGATTACCTCAAATTTGTGAATAAGCTTTTCTCACAGATATCTCGGGAACACGCATAAAACAGGAGGTGCTGGAATCACGGGAAATGCACTTTAAGCCTTAGACGACACATGGTACTTTAAACCACAAAAGTCACATTCTGAACTAAACATGTACACCTTAAATGTATACAAAAGGGACTGGTAAATATTTACACTGGGTAATGAAAAACAAAATATGTTTCTCGCATTAAAAATTAATGTTCCCTTTTAATTTTGTGCATTTCCCCATTGCCTCCCCCCCCCCCAAAAAAAGGGTTCTCTAAATCACCATACTCTACATAAATATTAACGTCTAGGTGTTCGAAGCGAAGTGCCACATAAAGAAACCTAAAAAAATTAATTAACTCTGTGTATCTTATTTCACTTCTAAAGATGGAATGTCCTCACAGGTAACGAGCTAAATCTATTCTCAAAAATCAATAAAATGACAAGATATGCGGAATTTTGTGGCTCCTTTGAAATTCAAAGTGAAAATACACACAAAAGACTATTAAACCTTTTAGACTTATTTGCATACAGGAAGATTGTCATCAATGCATTATGTGGGTAGATTTGTGTCATCATCATCATTGAAGGTTTCTATCATGAGTTGTGGTTATTGATTTAATAAAGCTCGCCCTGCATGTATCATGTTCCTAATACACCAATGATTGGTGTGAAATACATTTGAGACAATTGGATGTGTGCATACCAACCCTGCCTGCCAGGCTGGCTCTACTTTGCATTGGATATGAGAGAGAGAGGTTTAAAGCAAGAAGACTGGAGTGATACAAAAAAATACTAATTTATTCCGATTCAGAAAAAAATTAATACAGCGTACATTTTGGAATACAGCCAAAAGGTGGACCTTATTTTGCGAAAAGGTTATGATTCTGTATATTTTATTTATCTTCCCGAAGAGGGCCAGCGAACGAAAGTGTTGAAAAAATCCATGTGCGCTTGGCGGATTCAAAACCGACAACCTTCGTATTACATGCGCGACACTCTTACCAATTACAACTAGCTATCAAAACAGGGTTAGCAGCGGCGCGATAGATATCATCTATTAGGTGCTGGTTGAAAGGGTGCCTTCGCCTTTCCTAGCAGATCCTACAGAAACAGAACGGTATATTTGCATGTACGATTTTATATTGTTTTGAAATGTAACTACTTAGTTCTTCAGGTAGACAAGGATGAATATATATAATATTGAATGGCTTTGAGGATGATACAAGAATATTTTCTAACAAGTGCAATAATTCTTGTATCATACGAAAAAAAATGCCTAGTCATATTATATTTAATATCAAGCCGACTCAAACCAAACCTTTCACTGACAGTGTTGTAGTCAACTGGCGAACGATACAGTGTTTCAATATGCGTTCTCGCTAAAATGCCCGTATGCGATACAATATCGTCCGTTGATACATTGGTCATTGGTACATTTGCCATACCCCTTTAAATTTTTGCCGCGACACACACAAAAATAGGGGCAATGCTCACCAGAATTTTGTTTTACTGTCGGTACATGAGAGGTGTTGATACACTCATAAATCTGTGCCTCTCATCTCAAAAATCCTGCCAATGCCACTGGTGGCACCCGTCTGATTGAATACGCATCCAGATTGAATGTCATATAAACTGCAAAACTTTTTTGTAACAGTTTCAATTATTTTCATTCCAAATTGCACTGAACAAACAAAAGTCATCATTGAATCCATAGAGGTAAGTAACCTCTTTCAAGCATGACCACAACAACAGATTTTTACCATACTCTTTATGCAACTAAAATAATGTCTTGCCTTTCAGATTGCTTGGGACTAAAATAACGAAAGCAGGCCATTATGATGCTGTTAACCTCTGCAAGTTGTTTTTAAAGAGTTTACTTGAAAGCATAAGATGACTGACCTCTGCAGCCATCCAGATTGAATGTCAGGCTTTTTATTAAGTCAACGTGGAGCAGGAGCCAAAAATCTGAAAAAAAGGCTCCTGGTCATTATAATTTCCAGAGAAGCTTGTGCTTTATCTACGCGCGCGCGCTGAAAGTCGGTTCAATGTTTACGCCCGTGTCGCTACTTCATACTTCGAGTTGGACAGAGTATAGGTATCGCCTGGTGCACAGCTAATAAAAAGCCTGCTGAATATCTGTAGCCTCCACAAATCCTTCCTCTGATAGTCCAATTGTTTTTTTGGGGGTCACATTCCAAGTTATGCTGAACGCATAATAGTCATATTGATCCAATGACACGCAGATTCAATGTCAATAACCTCTACTTAAATCCTCTGTATGATTGTATGGATTGGTTTGTGCTGAAGGGATTCAACCAGGATACAGACAAGATGTCAACATAAAATCCCCACAGTACAGTTGGGATAGCAATGCACACATCAAAATGAGCAATATGGCAAATGACGAGTGTAATCAGTTCTGGGTGTAATGCTAAGTGACATGCTATTCCGATGGGCAAGGTGAATTGTATGCATATATTGGTATTTCGTCCAAATTTCACCTTTCACTTCCTATATCCCTTTCCTATCTCATTACATCAGGCATGGGCAAATGTGATGCTGCAGGCTGAATGTGTTGTCAAACTGTTAGACAGTGCAGAAATGTTGCCTTTCTAGGGGGGAGGTTAAACAATAATGTAGGATTGAAAAAATTGATATGTGATGTGATCTGGAAAAACCTGTCGGGAGTACACACATACTTGGTCATCAGTTTCAAGCCTTCTTTTGATAGCACAATGCCAATGGATGGGGTTTGTGAAACCACTCCCAAGTCTAAATGTGACTAATTTCATTGAAATATTGCAGAAATACAGTCAATCCCGTCCCATTCTCCCCCACCATCTCCCCAATCCCCATCCCTGTGTACCCTGCAGTGCCTCCAATTGGATGATTCATGCCAAGTCCCTGTATACAACTGGGAGCACAAGCTGTACAGGTTATATTAGCTCAGGGGTGGATCCAGGATTTCTCAATAGAGGGGGCGCCCAATTTTCTGGCTCGCTGCGCTCGCCGGTAGACCCATGTTTTTTCCCTGGTCGGTTCAAAATTCTGAAGACAAGGGGGGAGACATACTGCGACCACTGGGCACCCACAAAACTAGATCTGCGGCACGACGCCCGACTCCCTGTACCATCATTCTTATATTTTTATAGATCTACAATGCGCCCGGCGCTCAATGTAGCGCCCGGCACCCTGTGCTCTGCAAAAAATAGAGGGGGCACGCGCCGGGGGCACCCCCTCTAAATCCGCCCCTGTATTAGCTAACATCCATCAAGATTTTGAAAAATTTTCTTGCTTTTTACTTAAAAGACCATGGTTCAATCACTAATAGCATCCTCAAAACCCCAGAATTTACAGGAAGTGATCAAAATTTTGGTATCTGAAGAAAGTTACTATTTTTTGTTGTTGAAAGGTCTGTATTGTGCCACCAGGGCCGTAGCCAGGGGGTGCGACGCTATCTATCTAACGGCCGCAGCCAAGATGCTGTTCACCATGTAGCGCCAAATGTCCCTGTTTGTCATTAAGTTGGGGATATCAGATAGATCCTGCTGGATGTCTCGAGCAATCACATCAATGTAGTTAAAGGGGCGACGACCCCAGTTTTGGCATGGTAACTTCCAACATGCGATGTCTGAGACTACTTGGTCAATCGCACGATGACAGTGACGGCAAATTTGTTGACGGGTTGGGGCAACAGAAGATGAAATTGGAGGGCTATCTCCATATATCTGTGATTGCTTTAGTCTTGTGTCACGCCAGGATATGTTTGGGGAGATGTTGGGGGGTGCGAAGCATACCCCAAAAATGCCAAAGACTGCTTTATCATGATGAAGTGCCGCTTGTCTAAAAGCTGTTGTTTAAAGACACTATAAGTGATTTGAAAATATTGAAATTTGCAGGAATAGCTTCCCCCCCCCCCCCCCCCAAGTGAAGGATAAGTCTTGTAGGAATTCTCTAAGTTACCTCTTTCAGCTGTAGAATGGACAGAAAAGGAAGAAAAATCGGCCGTGTTCCAAATACGATTCTCCATTCATTAGTGTGTAGTAAGTGTCCGTTCGGACAATAATGACTAAAAGCTCCTCCGATCTGCCTTATTAGGTTGCTTATGGTCTTCTCATGTGCAGGGGATGTTTGGCTACCTGTACTTGTTACATACATGCAAAAACTGATTTTTGAGTTTTTTGATTTGCTGATTTGACAAATCAATGATAGTGTCTTTAAGGGTGTGGTGCATTAATATGAATATCCGTTAAGATATAGGTAGGGCAGAAAAAAATAACACGGTCTGGTTAATACTTACTGCATTACTAATACTCCCGCTACATACTATTGTTTGGCGATGTGATGTCCCCACCCCCTTCCAGATTTTTGAGGAGACGGTAACAAAATTTGGGGCACTGGAATGCGCAGTGCGCCGAAAAAATTGGGTGGTTTGGTACAATACATGGTGGGGTTACATCACAAATCTGTGCCCCTCACCAAAGTCCACTTTGGCAAATCCACACCCCCCAAAAAAAAAAAAATTCCGGATACGGGGCCGTGTGCCCTACCACCTATGAATTGGGCAACAGAATAAACTGCAGTGAATGGGAAGGATGTGGTGGCAGCGAAACTGAATTAATTTGGGTTTCTTTCCAAAGGGTCGGGTAACAATATTCGATGTTTCCACTGGCTTTAAAGTAGGCCTGATTTACATGAGATAGGCGCTCAGAGGATGTTGATTGGATGTTATGGCAAAAATGTGCCCAATTTTGGTTGGCCCATTTACCAGTATTCTAGGGGGATACAAAATCAATATAAGATTTACATCAAAGTAGGTTGAAATATCTGAAAATTTACAGATGTTTTTGAGGTGAAGGCCCTTGTCAAGATGAAAAACTTATACCCAAATTGGGCTATCCCCTTTAAAGGACATATTGGCAGAAGCCCACACGGTGGATAGGATATCCCTTGCTTACTGTCAATCCCGTATTATTTTCAAGCTCCGTACAGCTTAATTAAAAATAAATCGGTCCTCTGACCACTTGTGGTCACTGCGTCGGGTTAGTGAATGATAGGCCTAACGACCTTTGAATTGGGATGTGACCTTTGACCTCATCAACAACTGAGGGATCCAGGTTGCACCTATGAGTCAAAGTTTGGTTCCCAATGACTTCAACTTTTTAGGGGTTGCAAAGTTGACATTTCAGCTATTTTACAACTGACCTCACAGACCTTGACCTTGCATGTGACCTTTGACCTCATCAAAAGTGGTGGAGCAAGTTTCACTGTGACCACAAGTTTGGTTTAAATCCATTAAAGGATGAGGAATTACAGGCATATGTTACAACCCTTTGTCCAAAGACAACAGAATCAACTAAATCAACAGACAACAAACAGTGACAAAGTGATCCTATGTGTCTTTCCTACTTAGGGAGGCAACACAAAAATGATAGCTTAAATCGATTCCCTGCATAACATGAGATCCTTCATTAAACCATGCATGCCTCTAACACTTTAGGCAACGTACCTCAGCATAGATACAACAAAACCAACAGCCTATGGGCCAAGACAAACATGGATGTAATGAGGAATCATGGACGAAAACTGCTGCAGTAGTGCAATTGAATGCATCAAGGAGGACAACATTAATTCTGAGCTGAGAATAGGTCTAATGTGCGAGACATCCCTTGCACAAAGCTACTTGGAACGCACATGCACCTCGTAATAGGAAGTGGATGTGAGATGGAAAGAACAATTATATCACAGACATGCAGACATTCCACAGAGCCTTCCATGACCACATTGAATTAAGAATTATGCCTGGACATGGAATCATGCTATATTCTCAAGGGGGCACTAAACACCTATGACCATAAGGTTCTGCTAATATCTTCAATCTTCTAGAATACGAATGATCCATTTCATGGAAAAATTTGGGGTCACACAAGGGTCTCTTTCCAATTTTCTGAATTCCCAAAGACTGCAGTCATTTGGGCAGCACCATCAAAAAACCTCGGTCTAAAATGGTACTCATCTAAATGTAATGAGAAAAGAATGATTGAAAAAAATCACGGGCGTGATATTTGCTATAGTGCAACGATAAGTTCTCTATGAACCAATAATTCTTTCCTAGGTCACCCAACCTTCAAAATGTTCATAAAGTATGGACTATGTAAAAGTAAAATGTTCAATGATTAAGGAAATGAGGTATGAAGCAGTGGGCGTAACAGGGGGGGGGGGTGGCAGGTCCCCCCCCGACGATTGGTGGGAAAAAAATGCAAAAATATGCTAAATCTATGTCTATTTCCATTCTTTTATTAGTGTGCAAGTGAGGCGCATGGCCATGTTATTAAAATTTCACCCTAAAAATCCCCCCCCCCAGTTAAAAAATCACCAAAAATTCTGGCTCCGGGCCTGCCAGTGGCTTATGCCACCTATTCTATTATAATTGCAAAGTGAAAAGCCCGCCTAGTTTTATCGTATGGCTGGTTTTTAAATGCCATGAACCACTAAATTATGATTCTTTTCTAAAAATAAGGAAAGAAAAGCTGCCATGTGTTAAACATTAATGAAGTTTGTTACAGTACCAAACTAACACCCCCCACGACACAAAAAAAAACAGCGGGGGAGTTTCATGGTCAATTTACTTACCTTGAAAGAGATATTAGATACACCTACATAAACATAATTAATTTAAAAACAAATATTAATGTTTTTTAATGAAAAAGAAAAAACATAAAAACAATATTATATTTTTCTTTGTTGTGTTGCTCATTTGTTTATTGGAAAACTATTTTTAGAAAATAGAAAATACAGATGGTCTCACTGGCAAATGACAAACATGTTGATTAATGTAATACTCTGAGAGGAACATATTGTTTTTGATTTTATATAAACAAGGCAGTTCATGAACCACAAACCACTGGTTGCGCGATTTAACTTGCTTTCTGACGACGTTTGGCATGGTGATTAGAAGAGAACAATATTGCACGGGAGAGATGTGAGACGTTTGTAGCTTGGAATGAAGTGGCATTTCAAGAAGTAACAAAATCTGCAAAAGATGCAAAATTAGATCCAGCAACCTATTACACATGATATTGTGGACCCTCACTTCTTGTCATCCTACCAAGTTGAAGTAAATCGTGGTCATATAGTATTTAACCAGCAGAGTATTTTAACAACATAATATATAATACAGAGTTATTAAAACGCGCAAAATCATCAAAAGATTCCTCAGTGCGCACAAAAAAGACACAAACCAGAAAGATCACACAAAACACTAGCATTTGGGAAGGCTGGTGGAAAAAGAGTCTTAACTGGCTCTTAACTGATTAAGGAGGATAAGTTACGAAGTGTGGTAGGAAGGGAGATCCAGGATGATGGGGCAGCAAAACGAAAGGATCGCTCCAGCGAGTTTAGACAGACCCGAGGGTTTTGAGGAGTTTGCGATGAGGAAACCCCCCGATGATCGGGACGGTTGGTACGTGCACAGGACAGAAGATAGATAAGATGGCAGGGTCCCTTCAAAATAACGAAAACTAACACACGTTAAATTTAATGCGATAATTGCTAGGGAGCCAGTGAAGCTCCGGGAGAATGGGGTTTATGACATCTGTGCGCTTCTAGTTATGAGACGCGCAGAAGAATTCTGAATTGCTGTGTAGTCATGAACAAGGTGATCGAGTGATACCAGCCAAGTGAATTGCAAAAGTCAGACGAGATGTATATGAAATGTGACAATGCAAGAGATGCGTTGTTGGACAGTATTGACGCATAGTGCATGGGTCTCAAAGCTAAGGAATAAGAACGGCAGACCTCGTAATGTGGTCGGACATGGATAATGTTATACTGAAAACAGGTTAACTGAAGTTTGAAAATATGCAAACAAGATATTAAAACTTATGAATCTGCCAAATAACGCAGTCTAAAGTAGATCAACCTCACGCTATCAATCCCTACAAATTGAAGTCATCCGGCTCGGGTTTAGCCCAGCAGCGAATTTAAAAAGTTAAATGACATGTCTGAAAAATAGGAAAATGAAACAAATTAAAATTCTTTATATGCAAATATGCAGCCAAAGGCTACAGGTATGTGCACCTCACTGTCAACCTATCAAGTTTGAAGTAAATGCAAAGGCATAGAATTTAGCCAGCAGAGCATTTCAAAAAAAAAGTTAACCTGAAATTAAAGAAAAATATCAAAATTAAGTAAAATCCGATGAATATATGCAAAGCATGCAGCCAAAAAGCTACAAATGAACCCTACCAAGTTTGATATAATCATGGAAGATTGAGAGGATAAAGAATTATCGGTCAAGCGATGAGTTTTGAAAATATTGGGAGTGCGCAGAGCGCCGAGCGCCATATTTCAAAATCATAGATTATGCGCGATAAAATCGTGTATCCTGCCATTAAAGTATCCAATATGATTCATTCATTATGTGGTTCCTAAATCTGACTAGAACCTGGCTTCAAGTTTAGAATAACTAGATCATATATCATTAGTGAAAAGTATAAAACCAATTATGGGAACTATCAAGATTTTTTCAAAGTGACATGCAGAAGCATCAAATAAATTGAAGCAGTTGACACTAGGAAAAACCTAAGAAATGGAGCCAGTAGACAAAGGAACCCAAAGAAATGGAACCAGAAGAACAAGAACCACTCACAAAATTTCAAAAAGTAGACACCAAAACCCAAATAATGGGAAACCCAAAGAACTGGAAAAATCCCTAGGACTACTAGCCAATCAGAAGCACTCCCAGCAAAAAATCATTCCTGGTCTTTTAAAAAACTCATGTCATGTCTCAACAACCTGTCACTGTCTAGGTACAGGGTTTTATTGTTACATTAAAGTGTGTACTAAAGGTTAGGAGGAAGAAAAATTTTTTTTCTGAAAACATAATAATGAAGTAAATCGGGCATGCGTTTAGCCTGCAGGGCTTTTAAAACAGGTTAACCGAATCGAAAAATAGGGAAATAAGCTAATCAAATTCATGATATGAAAATATGCAGCCAAATCTACCTATGCTATTGTGGCACCTCAATTTTATCAAACTACCAAGTTTGAAGTAAATTCAGGAACAGCATTTAGCAGCAGAGCATTTCAAAAAAGGTTAACTGAAATGTATCAAGTTTAGTACAGTTTGTTTTTTCCCTTCCCGTGGGATTTTTGGTGCAAATTGATTTTATTAGCTTCCTTTTGACAATTTTTGGGTGCTGATTGCAACATCTTAGTTGGCCATTTTTTTTTCAACCACGCCTTCATCGCCATTTGATTTCAAAATGGCCCGCTTTTTCCGAGTATTTTTGTCCCCCCATATCTCGGCTTAGGAGCACCTTAGAGGAGTAAAATTGATGGCAATACACAGTTTGTGATACCAGTGAGTCCCCGTGCAATCATCGTCTATTTTGTAACGAGTTGGTTTGGCTGCCATCTGGAATTCAAATGGCCCCATTTTTAAAATTAGGTTATGGTCCTATATCTTGCGTATGAATCCACGTGGAAGAGTTAAAACGGTGGCAATACTCATATTTGTGATACTAGGATTCCATTAACAGCACTGCCTTACTTGTATCTATTTAGCTTTGCCGCCATCTTGGGATTTCAAAATGGCCACCATTCTAATACAGTTGTTTTTAAAATCTCAGCATACCAGTAATAAAGCTCTCAAAATGGGTAGCAGCGCTGTACTAGGAATTATAATTCCAAATCACTGCTGCCTATTATTTCAACGCAGCCACCATGGACGATTTCAAAATGGCCGCCATATACCAATTTTTTTTATGTTTTTGCTTAATCATGTAATTCATTGAAATGTACATCAGTATATAAATGACAGATTCTAACTATTTTGTAAACAATATCCTTGAAATACCTGCCTGTGATCGGGGATGTAAATTTTCAGTACATAAGAGTATTTCACCATCTGCGTTATTTTCGGAAACTTTATTTGAGGTGTAGGCCATTAATCAAAATATTTTTCGAAGCAAAGAAGTTTAATACTCTCATGTTAGTCACCTTTTTAAGACACAAAAACGTTTCTCATCAAACTTGACTAAAATTCGAAGACGATGGTTTTTTTGCATTCGTCACAAGGAAAAATAACGCTATTGAAATTCCATTAGAGGCTTACTAGGGTTACCCAGTACCTAGTCAGCCCTGAAGAACTTAAGTTCTTCAGGGAATGTGTAGAGAGTATAGCATCTATGGAGCTGAGACTTGGACCCTTATTCACAGCTTGAGATAGGGATTCAATGGCTGATTATACAACTCTTATAAGAGTACTTGACATCAGCTGGGAAAAGATTCATATTTCCACAATGAGGTATATGGAGATATACCACTCCTATCAAAAACCATTAAAAAAGGACGTCTCCGTTTGCAGGTCACTGCAATGCGGTCAACTGCCACCTATCTCTCCCCTGATTTTCTGGACACCACCCTGGAGGAAGAAAACTTAACCGTGGCAGGAAACTCAGTTATCCTGATGTTCTTGTTAAAGAATATTGGTTTATGCATGAAATCCAATCAACTACTCGTGAAGGATAGGGCAACTGTACAAATTTGTCTCAGCTGCTCTCGACTTCCGTCTACGGACGACAGATAATGATAATGAGTCAGGATAGCCTTCTGGACCTACGTTGTAATCAATTGTATTACCTCAAAGTCCCCTGCATTTACAGACGCTGTTCTTGCAAATGTACTGCATTGCTGTTCTTGACATACACCATGCACAATAATTTTTCAAGAACATTTAACATGCTGCTAGCGAAACTATCCTCAGAAATTTCTTTTCTGGAATACCCATTGCGTCACCAGCTTTGAACTAGGCCTTTATCACCTACACTATCTCCCTTTATCCACCTAGATATGCCAGCAAATTTTTCCTCCCCAAATCAGTACCTCTAAAAGCTTGCAGACCTAGTAGACCTAATTTTGTCACTTCCAACTGCTGCATACCTTGCACGTATGTTAACTGTGCGCTTTGCTTTTCCTTTTCCGGTGATAAAGTGAAGCTCCGTCCTGAAGGCTGTTGTTGTTGAACACAAATCATGATGTAACATGACGACATCCGTTGTCGGCGAATATACATTTATATCTCTGATGTTTCCGTCTTGAATGTATCAAATACATGCATTGGGACAAGGTGTCTGCCTCCTCGCGTAGTGCTCACCAATATTGGAGCCATAGGCCCTGGTTTGTTGAATACGTTGAGGATACCAACTATGCTCTTGCTACTATCTCATATTCATGGATAGCGCTTCCCACGCAATCTGTCAGTGGAGACTTTGTTTCAATATGAAGAAAAGCATGGTAACTATACTCGATCGTGTTGATGACGTTCGTCCCCCTGGAGTTTTGGACCTATTCAACAGTCGGACGAGCGGGAAAATGAAAGAATTCAATGCACCGTGCCCCCGATTTTTTGAGACACTCCTCATTTAATAACTCACTCACCTGCCACAAAATACAATTTCTTCATGTATGGAAACGCACTAAAGTGTATTTCAGGCCTTGGACTTGCTCACAATAACAATGATTAACATAGATTCCCTCCCCCGCCGCCTCATTGAATGTTCACATCCGCAAGAATTGTACGGTAACTATATCAAGAATCGAGTATAATTTGATATTAGTCGAAATCGACATCAAACTTGAAACCGTATCAATGCCAGCAGACCTTTTGCCATGTGTCGGAGCTTTCAGTGAGGTTATCATTATATATCTGTCGAAGATATCAAATCCTCATTTATACCCGGATACAATCTCACGGATGCTTCAAACAAAGGTGTTGTGCAAAATAAGAGCAGTGTTACCATTGTTGGACCTTTATTATACTCCCGAACGGGTGTTCCCCGTTATACTCACAATGACATGGACAAAAGTACGTCGTGTCATTTGGGATTAGAAACCGGCCTTCGAGAGAAGAGGATCTGTGGATAAGAAACCTGATAAGCTGTTCCCAATGCTTGGTCCAGAACAGATGTTGAATGGATGCCTGACTTCTCACCATGAATCACCAATTTTCAGATCTTCCAAGTTTCTTGGTCATGTGGCACTTAACCCTTTTTCTTGGGCAAGACAAATTGGTACATGTCCGAGCAATTGGTGGAGATCAGGAGAAAAGTAGTATTTGACTTGCTCCCCAGGGCACCGAGACCAAGCTCCCACTCTCCCGTCTACTTTATGGAATCAAAGTAACTCTCTACTGCTTTCATAGAACCTCAGGAATAATTTTTTGCCATCTGCGGAGGTCTTGACCAAGTGTCAGATTGGATCTGGTCCTCTGAAGATTTTCCTTTACCGTCTTCAAAGACATACCCATCATATCTTCTGTCTCACATGAAGCCTATTGTGGAGTTTGTGACAGTTCAGGATTATGTATATACAAGTTTTCTAGCTGCACATTGCTTCACGAGATGAGGTCATAGCACATCATGGTATTGGTTACATGGTACTCTACACCCGCTTAAACGACTTTCCAGTAAATGATTTTTGATGGATTGCCGATGGTGATTGGTGAATCAAGACCAGCTTCAAGTGCTATGGATCTCAAGCTTATCATGATTGAAGTAAACACAAGCATGGACCTCACCACCTCTCAAGCAGTTGGTATTTCCTGTTAGACGATTGCGCTCATTGCTCTTTCGTCAATGTCAAGATCAATTTTATAGTACAGTTTTGTAAGAGACCTACAACAAAAGTGGATATCCCTTGAGCAAGGCAAAGCACGTAGGCCTATAGGGGCAGTCATAATCAGTTGGTTGCGTCTCCTTAACAAATCAAAATTTTCCCCTGGTTTCCATGATGGCACTGAGATTAGTCGTAGAATTTAATCTGAACACTCTGCTCAGTACGCGGAAACCGATCGAAGGCTTGCATAGACCTACTCGGAAAAAGGTTTTTCAGTCACGCGGAAAGGTAGATCGAAGACCTTGGTAGTTCTCCCATAAACTTACCCAATCGCTGTGTCCCAATTGCTCCACCCTACGTCTTTGTGTACTTATTTACTCATCATTTTAATTTTGAAGTGATCACACCAAGCTAAATAAAGTGCTTTAAAATAAGTACTTACTTGGAAGTATCAATCAACATTTTAATCCGCTAATGTTACAAACCAATATCAATTTAACTAACTATAAACAGCTCCATCCTAGTGCAGCCCCCATGCAGTTTACGCAATGCCTTATTCTTATTATCCCAACCATAAATTTACCAAGCGTCCGCTCGGTGAAGTCGCACTGATTCTGTTATGAATGTCCGTCTAATGGCCCTTATCGGATTATAAATCGACGGAAACGGATTATAAGATTTTTTTTCCAGCAGTTTTTCCCGTTTAGGACTACTATAATTGAAAATGGAGGCCATTTTGCAATTCAAATGGCGACAAACAAATTAATACAAATGGAAGTGCTTTATAATGGAATCCTCCCTGTTATCACAAACATGGTATTACCACCACTTTCGCTTTTCTATGTACTCCAAGCAAGATTGGGATAAATTGTACATAATGTACATTGAAAAAGGCGACCATTTTGGAAATTCAGATGGCGGCCAATAATTAGTGACAAGCAGGCAATGCTTTTAATGGAAGACTCTGGTATCAAACAGGGTATTTGCCACCATTTTTACTATTACAAGTTGCTCATAAAGCCGTGATACGGGACTAAACATAGTTGAAAATGGCGGCCATTTGAAATTCAGATGGCGGCCAAACCAAATCAGTTACACGTAAGAAGATGCTTTCAATGGAATCCCTCATGGTATCACACAAATGGGTATTGCCACCATTTTTACCCCTCTAAGCTTGTCATAGCCCGAGATATAGACAAAATATTAATTGAAAAATGGCGGCCATTTTGAAATTCAAAATGGGACTTGAAGGCGTGGTTGAAAAAAAATGGCACCTAACTTTTTTGAAAGCAGCACCCCAAAATGACAAGTAGCCCATAAAATCAATTTTGCACGACAACTCCCCGGGATCTAAATATCGACATATCAAACTATACTATTTGAGTAAACGAGCCATCGCATTAGCTGCAGCGGCATTTTTAAAAAGTTAACTGAGTCGGCGGACGACACACAGAACATTCATTCAGGCGACACAAAATTGAGTGTAGAGAAGCATAGATACAAATTTTTGTTTTACCCATATTAGCAATTTAGAAAACAATTTTGCTTAATGATAGACAAGTATTTTTGACCAGATTTTTTTAGTGTCTTAGCACCCCAAAAAATAATATAGGTTACATCAAACCCCTGCATGCATTTTTTCTAAGTTTATTTGTTAAATTCCTTTTCTACTAATTTTCTACTGAATTTTATGCCTAGATAGTATTTTGGGATCAAGATGCTGAAACCAAACCCCGTATTGTGGTTTTAGAAGACAAATTCTTTTGGGGTGTGTTTCTGATGATGACCTGTAGACCTCACCAGAACAGAAGGTTCCTGTAGGTTTTACAATGGACTTGAACTGACTTGATCTTTCTTTTCAAATTTATTTAGCAGCTACTGCAATTCAAATAAGTTTTACACCAATTAGTCTACCAAGGGAGATCAAAGCTATGACTAGCAGCCAAAACTCAAGTGCCTGATGATAAAGGGGAACTGCCTGATTAATTATATAAGTTTTCATCTTGATTGAATGCCTGACCCCAATACCTGATCTCTAAATTTCACTCTGATAAGTTCAATCTGATGTTTGAGGCTTAAACTCATTTTGTAAGCCCCATTGAATATTGTGTATGATAACTTGTCAACCAAAATGGGTACGTTTTTGCTCATAACATCCAACCCAAACTTCTTTAAGATTACAGGGTAAATGATAAAATAGGAGCTTTCTTCCGGTGGTGTACTTCCTATTCAAAGGCTTAACGCATGATCGTTCCCCAAGTCAAAAAATACCCCCTTTAGAGTGGTTTCACGTACATTCGCAGCAATTTTGACCCCTTTAATTAACCTAAAAAACAACCTTTTTTTTGCATTTCAAGTACACTTTTGCAAAATCACCCCTTTTTTGACATTCAGTACACACACAAACATTTTTCAAAGGCGAACTTGTTGTCCTTTTTAACTGTTTTATTTTTTTTTAATTTTATTACAACTCGGGATTTGTTTGTAATTATACATGAATTCAAATAACAAAAAAGTACATTGAATTGTCATTAAAAATATCAAGTATCTTTCTCAATAACCTGTGTGAACACTCAGGTTCACCATAAATGCCTTGATGCTTGCATTGGCGCAGAACAGTTAGCCTCCTTATATCATGACGTTCTTATACGCGAATTACTATCAGAAGATAGTAAAGGCACTTGACATATAAAACATTCATAGCTACAGGACAGTCGCATAGCACACTTAATTGACTCGATTCCAGCAACAAATCATCGCATGCAGCAATTGTGCAATTGTGGTCAGGCGTCATGAGGAATCATGAGTACCCCTGTTGTCATGGTTCCACAGACCGGCTGCCTTATGATATCGCTTGATAAAAAGAACCATGGAATAGCGGTTCTTTACCAGGCTTTTCCTGGGGAAGGCCCTAGCCGATTGACGTGAAATATAAAACCAAACCGGGATCCGACCTGAACGTTCCAGCGGAGTTGTCCTGCTAGGAGTTGTCGAATATTTTGGGGCAAAAATATGACAAAAATGCAATACTGGATTAAATTAAGAAATTGGTAAGATTTCTAGGATTTCACATTTTCGTGTTCACCAAAAATATACCCTTTTTTAAAAAATATCGAGTACATCTTTGACAAAAAGGACCCTTTTAAAAAAAAAATTGTGTACATTTATGTTCGCGAACATACTTTCAAAATACCCCTTTTTTCGCGAAAAAGGGAAACGATCATGCGTACACATGGTCAATATGAGTGACACCACCGGGGCTTTGTTTTGACCATTTCAAGTAAAATCTGGGGTCCCCGAAGCAGACCTGTGAGTGGGGTTTTGAACAAAGAGCTGAAAAAAGCTGAAATATAATGTAAAACTGAGTACAGAGGTCAAAGAGCAGGCTGAAAATGAAAAAGCTAAATTTTTACTTTTTTGAAAGCATAAAAAAACTGAAATCAGCTAAAAGCTGACCTCTCAAAGGCCTGCTGCAGACCCCCTGGGGATGAGGCTATTATTAGCGATCGGGCCATGGCCTTATTTACCCAAAATGAAAGGTGCAACGAGGGTATTTTGTTTTATTTTTGTATGTATGCTGTAATTTCTTTTTTGTTTTTGTTTGTAAATGTTATTTTGCTAGTATCTTGTGTTTTGGGGTCTGATCACCTCTGGCCTTCGGCCTTTTGATCACATCCCCCATATCATTTACTCTGTATTTAAATGGTTTTTTTTAAATATTTTCTTGTCTAGCTGTGATGATGTGGAATATATGAATATGAGATTTCACATATCAGGTGTCCCTAAAAAAATAGAAAGTTCTAATTTTTGCCCTGATGTAAAGCTTTCCATCAAAAATATCCCTATTTGAAAGGATTAAGCTGAGAAATGTTTCTTTGGTACAAAAATTGTGAAATTTCTATAAATTTCGTATAGGAGCAAATACGAAATTCGGCCTATGTTTTACATGTTTATAAGCAAATCAAAATCACCTTTTTTCTCTCTTATAAGACATTTCTGTAGCATAACACAAGGTAAGAAATCTATTGAGTGTCTAATCTATTTGAAATTACTATTATGACACAATATTGGGTGCCTCAAAATCTCTCGTTGCACCTTGAAGATCAATATTAAAGGTGCGTGTTCCGATCGTCTTTGGGACCCCCCCTGATTTACCCGGAAGTAGTATTGATTTTGATATCAGATGAAAGGCTGTATTTTTCTCATTGTCGTCCTGAAATTTGAGCCCTCAAATCCATTTCATTCCCAAGATATAAATAAAAAAACTGCCGTTTTAGTGGTTATATTAACCATCAATTTTAGCACAGCATTGAATAGGGCTTTGCAACATGCATTATTGATTCTACCGTCAAAACCGCAAGTTTGTTTCCCACGGTACTTGATGGCAGTGGCGTATCGGGCCTACCCGCCGAGGGGCAAATTTCCAGTCTTGGGAAATTTTCCCTCTCAGGGGGGTCAAAAAGGGCCAATTTTTTCCCGCGTCTGAGGCTAAAAAACGGCTGAGTTAGGCATGATTTTTGCAATTTTTTTACGTGCTCAAGTGTCAGGGGGGGAAACATTCCCCTGCCCCCCCCCCCCCCGCCTGTTACGCCAGTGCTTGAGGGGTGTCTGAGCAAAGTGCCAGGCTCTAATATCAAGTAGAGAACATAATAAACATAAAATCGGAACAAGCACCTTTAAAGAGAGGAGGGGACATTCCAGAAGTTGCCCATCATTTTTTGCGAACACGTTTTTAATTTTTCATATTTGAAATACTTCCCGAATCTGATGTACTAGATCAAAAACCCCCTCAAACCCGAAGTGCTAAGTCGGTGGAATATGCTGTTGTGAATTGATTAGACTAGGGCTACAAGATGGATTTAGTATTTTCTGTAATGCACGACAGAAAAAATCAAGCATGCTTTTCTATGGGGACATTTACCATTTAGCAGGGAAGTTCAAAACAGTTGTTTTGTTCGTGGTTTTTTTTAATAAACCTTCGAAACATTCTCAGAATTGTTGCAAAACCAATCAAGCTTCAAGTGCAGATTGAGAGAAATTCCATATCCTCAAAAAGCTTCGAAATTCTCCTCCTGTCCATTAAGCATGTGTAGACAAAATTTACTGGACTGATTTGGACATTGCCAGTTAGTCCAGTTCATGGTTGTAGCAATCAAAGATAGCTCCAAGTCCCGATCCAAATCACCACTCCTAAACGAGCTTACATGCTATCGTACGAAGATGAGCGCCATTGATGAACTACGTGCACGCTTTGCAGACGCCACGCGTCGTTAGCGGCTAGTAACAAAATTATGCAGCTATTTATGCATGTATAAGTACAGATACTGATCACTTTTGTTTTGTATAAGGGCACTTACCAAATTCATCTATACAGCCTTTCCCAGTATGTTTTCACATCAGCGGACCATCCCATCCATGCCCGCGATTGCAGATGGAGCTGTAACCGATAAATTGTTTCCGGTTTTGGGTTGCCAGCTGCTCTAACCTGGGACACACCGCTAAAATAGATCTAAACGAAATCCATAGCACAACGCAGAGCACTGCAACACAAAGAGAGCTGAGCCCCAGTTGTGAGCAGTGCTCGAAGGTAGCAGGCGACTGGATATTGTGAAACCACAATACCTTTTTAAATACCGAAAAAGTTAAAATAAGTGTTCATTTTCTCTGTCTATGCTGAAAGATAAAGCAGGGATAACTGAGTGATAGTCTATTTTTGTTTTTTTGCTGTGTTGCCCTGCTGTTTCATACTGTATAGGCGTACATCTAGTCCGTTCAGAATCAAGACCTCGAACGGCGTCGCCAGCCCTCGTTGCGTAGTCGTTTCCGAGGTGAGCAGAGTGAAATCATAGTATCTAAGCAAACATTCTAAGATGTTAACATTTTGTCAGAGAAATCTCTATCATTTGCATATAGTAGATGTTCATAACTTTTGGATTATACTGTACTCTGATATGTGGGAATGTGAATAACTTCGAATGGATTAAATGGCATTTTGTAGTGTATACCAAATAATCCGTCAAGAAGCACACTCGCTACTCCATCGACCTAGCCACCGAGCATCTCAGGGAGCTGAAACTAACAATGAATTGGATTAAAAGACACTATCGTGATTTGAAAAATATTTGAAATTTGCATGAATAGCTTCAAAGTGAAGGATAAGTCTGTAGAATTCTCATAAGTTACCTTTTCCACAGAAGAATTGACAGAAGAGAAGAAAACGGCAGTGTTCCAAATACGATTGTCCATTCAATTACGTGTGCAGTAAGTGTCCGAACGGGACAGTAATGACTAAAATCTATGATTCTGTCCTTATAGGGTTGCTTCTGGTCCATCATTTGCAGGTATGTTAGGATACCTGATACTTGGACTACATGCCACAAATCTGATTTTTGAGATTTTCTTCGATTTTCTGATTTAGCACCCACTGATAGTGGTTTTAATGTTTTTCCTTGCAGAGGTGTAGCCAGATTTGAGATGGGGGAGGGGAGCAGAATTGTCAAATACGAGCTGTAAATATAGCGGAACAAAATATTTTTGGCAAACTTTGCTGCTGGTGAGGAGGAGGTATTAGTATCTTACGACAAATCAACACAATCGTGTCTTTTCGGCTGTTATAGGTCTACCAAACTTGTCCAAATGGGTGCCTAAACTGCGATGTCAAAATGGGATGATCAAACCTGTTGATTAGCCTCATTCAAAATGGATGTTTTCTATAAATGGGAGTCAAAATGGGGTGCCTCAACCTGTTGTATTAGCCTAGTTCAAATGGGTGTCTATAAATGGGAGTCAAAATGGG